>JAFVLL020006401.1:8454-105954 GCA_021397915.2 Tor tambroides | reverse complement strand
TTAATCGCATCCAAAATAAAAGTTTTTGTTTACGTAATATATGTGTGTACTGTGTATATTTATTATGTATATATAAATACACACATGCATGTATATATTTAAGAAAAATGTTATGTTTGTGTTTTAAATATATTTATAACATAAATTATATGAATATAAATATAGACATATAAATACATGTGAATATTTTCAAAATATATACTATGTGTGTGTATATTTATATTTATATATATATATATATATATATATATACACACACACACACACACGTGTATTATGTAAATAAAAACTTTTATTTTGGATGCGATTAATTGCGATTAATCATTTGACAGCACTAGTTTTTACCTACTTATTTAACTTGTTTATTTTACTTTTATGTATGCATTTATTTAATTATTTCACTTATTTATTAAAAATTGGACAATTTTTGAAGTATATTTATTTTCTTCTTTTAATATTTTTTTTTTCTTTTTGTCTTCACAGAGTCAGTTTCTCTTGTCTTTGCAAGCCATTTCTATAATGGTGCATTTCTACATAGGCACAAAAGGACCTGAAAATGTGAGTACCGTCTCAAGGCTTGATCATCTCTCATTCAGACTTTCCCTGATCTCAGATAATAACATGCATCTCTCTGTCTCAGCCTCAGGTGGAAGTGTTGTCTGAGGAGGAGGAGGGTGAGGAAGATGAAGAGGAGGACATCCTCTCACTGGCGGAGGAGAAGTACCGGCCGGCCGCTCTGGAGAAGATGATTGCTCTCATAGCTCTGCTGGTGGAGCAGTCCCGATCTGAGAGGTACACACTGAAGTATTGGGTTTTAATCTCAAAAAACATATCATATTTAACTGCAAATTCGTTTAAAGAGAATGAAACCTATTTTAGGGCTGTTAAAAGTAATTCCTGCAGAGTCACAAAACAGAGTTGCAAAACCATGGCATCAGTCAGTTTTACTGTAATAGAGTAGTAATTCTGATGTGATCATTTGTCTCCATCCATCTACAGACATTTGACTCTGTCTCAGAGTGACATGGCCGCGCTGACCGGAGGAAAAGGTTTCCCCTTCCTCTTCCAACACATCAGAGACAGCATCAACATCAGACAGACCTGCAACCTCATATTCAGCCTCTGCAGATACAACAACCGCCTGGCAGAACACGTACGTTTTTGAAAGTTTCGTCGAGGACGCATTTATTTGATCAAAAATACAGTAAAAAGAGAAAAAAATTGAAATATTACCATTTAAAGCAGCTGTTTTCTTTTTGAGTAAATTGTAAAATGTAATTTATTTCTGTGATGCAAAGCTGAATTTTCAGCATCCTTACTCCAGTCTTCAGTGTCACATGATCCTTCATTTTCTGCTCAGGAAACATTTCTGATTATTATCAGTGTATCAATGCATTTATTTGAAATAGAAATCTTTTGTAACATTATAAATGTCTTTACTGTCACTCTTGATCAATTTAATGCATGCTTGCTGAATTTCGTTTTAAAAAATCTTGATCTTGACCCCAAATGTTTGAACAGTAGTGTAGCTTAGTTCTTGGGACAGTCTTGAAGTATATCTATGCATGCAAACAATTGTATCAATCTGTAACATAACGTCTCATGGTTTGTTCTTCTTCTGTTGGTATAGATTGTGTCAATGCTGTTCACCTCCATCGCTAAACTGACTCCAGAGGTAAGAACAGCTCTCACTACTATTTTTGTGTTATTATTTTATACTTACTCACCCTAACTAACATTTTGCGTGCGTCTGACAGGCGGCGAATCCGTTCTTCAAGCTGCTGACGATGCTGATGGAGTTTGCTGCTGGTCCTCCAGGAATGCCCTCGTTTGCGTCCTACATCCTGCAGAGGATCTGGGAGGTAAATCTGTCCACACACAGTCCCATCACTCTTTCGCTTTCTCACTTCTCCTTTGAAACAGTGCTTTACGTGAGAGTTTTGTGTCTATGTTGAGGACCTGCCTCTGCATCACTGATCTGAGCGTCTGATCTCTGTCTGTCAGGTGATCGAGTATAACCCGTCTCAGTGTTTGGACTGGTTGGCCGTCCAGACTCCGCGTAATAAGCTGGCTCACAGCTGGGTCCTGCAGAACATGGAGAACTGGGTGGAGAGGTTTCTGCTGGCGCACAACTACCCACGAGTCCGAACATGTAGGAACACACAATCTACACACCTGTACACACACACACACACACACACTATATATATAATGAAAAGTTTGGGGTCAGCAAGGATGCATTGATTAAATTGATTAAAAGTGACAGTAAAGTCATTTATAACATTACAAAACATTTCTATTTCAAATAAATGCTGTTCTTTTTGTACTATTTATCAAAGAATCTTGAAAAAAGTATCCACATATCTACAAAAATATGGAGCAGCACAACTGTTTTCAGTATTATTAATAATCAGAAATGTTGCTTGAGCAGCAAATCAGCATATCAGAATGATTTCTGAAGGATCATGTGACACTGAAGACTGGAGTAATGAAGCTGAAAATTCAGCTTTGATCACAGAAATAAATTACATTTTAAAATATATTACAGTATAAAACAGTTATTTTAAATTATAATAATATTTCACAATATTACTGTTTTTACTGTATTTTTGATCAAAAAGCCTTGGTTAGCAAAAGAGACTTTTAAAAACACTACAAAATCTTACTAACCCCAAACCAGTGTTATTTTAGAATTATTGATATACTATTATAGTTTTTGATTATTTTTTAAATTTGATTTTAAAATATATTTTCTGTTTATATTTTAGTTTTAAACTTTTTGTAATTTTATTGTGTTGACATTTGTATTAGTTTCTTTTCCTTCAAAAATGACTGTATGATTTTTAAGTTTTAGTTTATTTTAATACTTCTACTAAAGCTAAAAGAAAATGAGAACTGTTGCCATGACAACTTGCTGTAATAAAATAGTAATTTTATTTATTATACTATGAATTTTATTTATTATTGTGTTTATTATATTTATTATAGTAATTTAAGCTTTTTATATTTTATAACTAACTAAAATGTGTGTTTTTTTTTTTAATGACACTGCCCTGGACTTTTGTATAGTAGTGAATACACATTATAAGACCATCAAGAACTACACACGTTTAAAAATTTCTGAATGTTCCTTAAATAACATTTTATGCATCCACACAAACATCTACAAAATGGATAGCTAGTCTTATTTTTATAATAATATATTTTTGCTTGATAAAATGTCAGATTGGACATTATTTTGTGACGTATGTAATGCATTTCTCTCAGCGGCGGCGTATCTGCTGGTGTCTCTCATCCCGAGCAACTCCTTCCGTCAGATGTTCCGCTCCACACGCTCTCTTCACATCCCCACGCGGGACCTCCCGCTGAGTCCCGACACCACCGTGGTTCTGCACCAGGTGTACAATCTGCTGCTGGGCCTGCTGGGCCGGGCCAAGCTCTACGTGGACGTGCCGGTGCACGGGACCACCAAACTGGTGCAGTACTTCAGCTTCATGACCTACTGCCTCATCTCCAAAACCGAGAAGCTCATGTTCTCCAGCTACTTCATGGACCTCTGGAACCTCTTCCAGGTACTTCACGTGCAGATGAAAACATGTCTAGGTGCTCATATGATGCATATTTGAGCGCTCATGTGTCTCTCTCTCGATCTCACAGCCTAAGTTATCAGAACCGGCCATCGCCACGAATCACAACAAGCAAGCGCTTCTGTCCTTCTGGTATAACGTCTGTGTGGACTGCAGCGAGAACGTGCGTCTCATCGTCCAGAACCCCGTCGTCACTAAAAACATCGCCTTCAACTACATCCTGGCCGATCACGACGATCAAGAGGTGGTGCTGTTCAACCGTGGGATGCTGCCGGCGTACTACGCCATCCTGCGCATGTGCTGCGAGCAGTCGCCCGCCTTCACCCGCCAGCTGGCGTCTCACCAGAACATACAGTGGGCCTTCAAAAACCTCACGCCCCACGCCAGTCAGTACCCAGGGGTGAGTACAGCACCCACTGTCCTTGACTTAGCGGTTTCTGAACCGGCTACCAAAGTTATTACAAGAAATATGATCAAACATGTTTTTTTCTTTCATTTATGGCATAGTTTATCAGTAACTTTGGCACCACTCAAAAGTTTGGGCTTAGTACATTTTTGTTGTTGTTTTTTACATTTTTGACAATCTCTTCTGCTCGCCAAGGCTGTATTTATTTGATCAAAAATACAGAAAAAAATGTTAATGTTGTGAAATATTAAATAACTTTTCTATTTTAATATAATTTAAAATGTAATTTATTTCTGTGATGCGATCCTTGTGCTCAAGAAACATTTCTTATAACTATTGAAAACAGTTGTGCTGCATAATAGTTTGTAAAAACTTTTTCCTTTTTTCAGGATTTTTTTTTTTTTGGATTAATAGAAAGCTCAAAAGAATGGTATTTATTTGAAATAGAAATCTTTTTTAACATTTTAAATGTCTTTAGTGTCACTTTTAAATAATTTCATTTGTCCTTGGGGAATCATTCTTTTTTATTACACATTTGTTTATTTTTTTATTTTATACAGTTATTTTTATATATTTAATTTTTATACATTTCAAATAGTTTAAATAATGTTTATTGCTAGAAAAAATAAATCAAATCAGTGTTTAAATTGCAAAAATTGTAAATCTTATATAGAATAAAGCATTGCATATAATAATACTAAATTTAGTTTGACCTCCTAAAGTGAGTAAACAATATTTTCAGAGAATTGAAACTGTTTCTCTCTGTTTGTGTCTGAAGGAATATGCCTGTTTTAAGCCTCAACTATTCAGGTTAATTCAGTTCAAGCAAAATAACACTATTTTATTTCTTTCTCTGCAGGCTGTGGAGGAGTTGTTTAACTTGATGCAGTTGTTTGTGGCTCAGAGGCCTGATATGAGAGAAGAGGAGCTGGAGGATGTGAAGCAGTTCAAGAAGACCACCATCAGCTGTTATCTGCGCTGTCTGGACGGGCGCTCCTGCTGGACCACTCTCATCAGGTACACACACACACTTTCTATTAAGTTTGGTTGAGTATTTTACAAGACTGAGGCATTTTCATTCATACTAATCTCTTTGTGTACTCTCAGTGCCTTCCGTATACTGCTGGAGAACGATGAGGACAGACTGCTGGTGGTGTTCAACAGAGGACTCATCCTCATGACTGAGGTGTTCATACACACTGACATACTCACGGTTTCATACTCACTGACTCTTTTCATTCATCTTCATATTTTAACGGACTGTCATATAGAATTAAATATTTCTCTGTCTGCAGTCCTTCAACACCCTGCACATGATGTACCATGAGGCCACTGCGTGTCACGTGACCGGTGATCTGGTGGAGCTGCTGTCCATCTTCCTGTCTGTTTTAAAGGCAACGCGGCCCTACTTACAGCGCAAAGGTAGTGCATAACCCACAATTCACTACACACTTCACTGATGTTTATGATTACCCATAATGCACATTAAATAAATAACTCCAGGGTTCTTCATTACTTATGGACCGTAACATGCTATACAGAAGCACTGTTATCCATAATGCACCATATGCAATACAAAATTACTAATTTACCCATAATACACCTACACTTGCAGTACAAGTACTCATCATGCATAATGCACCCTACCATGCAATGCAAAAGTACTTTATTACCCATAATGCACCTGAAAAATCAATACTAAAGTAACCCATTAACCATAATCCACCTAAACCTGCAATGCAAAACTACTTGTTTCCCATAATACACCTTAACGTGCAGTACGGAAGTACTCATTACCATTAAAGGGTTAGTTCCCCTAAAAATGAACATTAGCCCATGTTTTACTCAACCTCAAGGTATCCTAGGTGTATATGACTTTCTTCTTTCAGACGAATCCAATCGGAGTTATATAAAAAAATGTCCTTCTAAGCTTTGTAATGGCAGTGGGTGGGTGTTATTGTTCAACAGTCCAAAAGAAGTCTAATAAAGCGCATCCATAGAAAGTGCCTCACACGGCTCCGGGGGGTGAATAAAGGCCTCCTGTAGCGAAAAATCGATGCGTTTTTGTAAGAAAATATCCATATTTAAAATTTTACGAACAGTAGTCTCTAGCATCTGTTAACTATCGTATGCACAAGCCGTTCCGGGCGGATGATGTAGGACGTCGGTGTAGCATGCAGTACAAAAGTACTCGTTACCCAAAATGCACCTGAAAAATCTATACTAAAGTTCCCAATTTCCCATAATGCACCTTATGCATTACAAACGTATTTACCATAATACACCTAAATGTGGAACACAAAAGTACCCCATTTTCATTATTTAATATCATGCAATGCAAAACAACTACTCCATTACCCATAATGCACCTTAACAAACATTGCAAAACTACTCCATTACCCATAATGCACCTTAACAAGCATTGCAAAAGTACTCATTACCCATAATGCACCTAAAGAAGCGATGCAAAAGTTCTCATTACACATAATGCACCTAAAGAAGCGATGCAAAAGTTCTCATTACCCATAATGCACCTTAACAAGCAATGCAAAAGTACTCATTACCCATAATACACCTTAACAAGCAATGCAAAAGTACTCATTACCCATAATACACCTTAATGTTCAGTACAAAAATACTCATTACCATAATGTCCCTAAAGAATCAATACTGAAGTACCTCATTACCCATAATGCACTTGTAGGTGTATTGTAATCTCAATCACTACTGATTTCTGTCCTTCTGTAGATGTGAAGCAGGCGTTGATCCAGTGGCAGGAGAGGATTGATTTCGCTCATAAGCTGCTGACGCTGCTGAACTCTTACAGCCCACCAGAGCTACGCAACGCCTGTCTGGGTGAGTCGCCACATCTACGAAACAAACACACCACACTTCAAATGATCCAAACCAGCAGATGAATGTGATCTGAATGTGCATGTTCATTCTCAGATGTGCTGAAGGAGCTGGTGCTCTTGAGTCCTCATGACTTCCTGCACACGCTTGTGCCCTTCCTGCAGCACAACCACTGCACCTACCACCACAGCAACATCCCCAGTGAGTCCTGCCGAAACAACATACATACAGCACTGATCATCATCACCATCGTCATGATGTATAACACTGTCTGTGCGTTTGCAGTGTCGTTTGGCCCGTACCTGCCCTGTAGAGAGAATATCAAGCTGATGGGCGGAAAGAACAACATTCGTCCTCCCAGACCGGAGCTCAACATGTGCCTGCTGCCCTCGATGGTGGAGACCAGTAAGGTGTGTACGAGACCGACGCGTGATTCCTGTCGCACGCTGAGCTTTAGGTATTCACAGTGTGTTTTGTGTTTCCTGTAGGGTAAAGATGAGGTGTATGACAGGATGTTGTTGGACTACTTCCTGTCGTATCATCAGTTCATTCACCTGCTCTGTCGAGTTGCCATCAACTGTGAGAAGTTCACAGAGACTCTGGTGAAACTCAGTAAGGATGCTTCACTCTTTAAAGCTCAGTTTGACTCTGTGCATGTGTGTGTCTGTGTGTGCTGATGGTGTTTATTCACCTGTGTGCAGGTGTGCTGATAGCATATGAAGGACTTCCTCTACACCTGGCTCTCTTTCCAAAACTATGGACAGAACTCGCTCAGTCTCAGGTAAAATCACACACATGCTGAAGCAGTAAGCTACTAGAGGTCATGCTTTACCACAGTTTAAGCTTGATGATATGTGGCGTGCCAAAAACTATGGTAAAATCACTGTCATGCAAAGCTTTAAAGTACTTAAAATGTAATTGATTAATTCAGTATTAAAACTGCTCTCATAACTGGCTTTAAATAATAATAATTATTATTATTATCACAAATTAATTCTTAATTTCTTAATTTTATTATTAGTTATTAGTTTTTATTTCCCAAAAAATACTTTTTGTGCATATTAATAATGATATATTTTTATGGTACACAAAGACAATTTAAATAAGACACACAACAATCACACATCATTTTAAAAACACATTACAGTACATTAAAAGTGTCATATTTAATTACACATTTCTGTATCGCAGATAGATGCCTAATATGGGTTACACTAGAGGTGGCCTTTAAGCAGCATATATTTTAAAGACATGACTATAAAAACAAAGCCGTGTCATCCAGTCAGAAGTGAGAGTGAGATGTGTGTGTTTTCTGGTCTCTGTCAGTGTGCGATGGCTCAGTCGTGTGTGAAGCTGTTGTGTGAGGATCCAGCGTTTGGAGAATACATGAAATGCATCCTGATGGATGAGAGAAACTTCCTCAATAACAACATTGCCTACTCCTTCCTCACCTGCTTCTTACATAAAGTAAATACACATCTACTTCTCATCCAGATTTACTGTAATCATGGGTTAATCATATCTAGTTCTGGAGTAACTACACGACTCTCTTGCAGTTTGAAACTTGATTTGTTTTGTGTTTAGGTGCAGGTGCAGGTGTTATCAGGCCAGAGCTGCTCGAATCTCGTCAACGTGTTGGTGACCAACCTACTGAACGAGTACCACAGCCTGCAGCCTGAGCTGACCAATCAGAGAGCAGAGATGAGCAAGACCAGCAGCCTCCTGAATGCAGTCAGTACAGCTCCTCCTCACGTCTCACCCAGCGCTCTAGCGCTCTTTATTCATCTCTCTCTCTCTCTGTCTCTGTTGAAGGATCTGCGTGCGCTGCTGCTGGTGCTGTCGGTGTACGCCCCTCAGCAGCTGGACCCTGCTTTAGGTCCGGCTCTACAGGAGCTGCTGTCCAAATGCAGACTGTGTCTGCAGCACCGCACCACATTAGAGATGGAGGCCAAGGAACGCAAAGTCAAAGGTGTCAATACACACACAAACACACTTATATCACTGCCATGCATGGCTTTTTATTATTAAAAAAAATATATATATTATATTATTAATTAATAATATAAATAATAATAATAATGTTATTTTGTTACATTATTTTGATTAATTTATTTTTATAATGGTAGTAACAGTTACGAGTACAAAATGGGAGAATGTATTTCTTGTACATCATGGCTTTGAATGATTTTATTTAAAATAATAATAATTTATTATTATTATTATTATGCAGTTTATTTATAAAATTGTAGTAACAGCTAGGGGTACAAAAAGGATTTCTTAAACATCTTCCAAATTACCAAAAGTACATTTTAAACAATAAGTATTGTTTAATTTTTTAAATAATAATGATACTTGTATTTATAGAGTGCTTTTCAGGGTACTCAAAAACACTTTAAAAAGTATTATTAACAAATAAAGAATAATTCATTAAATATTTTAAAATAGATATGATTTAAAAATGGTAGTAATAGATAGGGTACACCATTTTTTGTACACCATGTCTTTGAATTATTTTAAATACCGTATCATATTGTATCATATCATATATAGTTACATAGTAGTAACATCTGTGGGACGGATGTTGTTTTCTTTTGTTTTGTTTAATCTTAAACAGTAATTACATATTGTAGTTATGCATCCTTTTAAAATTGTATTTTTATACATAATAGTAATAATAATTACAGAGCACTTTGAAAGGTAAGGACAAAACACCTAAATACTGTGACACAACAAAAATGACACATTACGAACAGTCCTAAAAAGGCCTAATTTTTAAATTATGAAAATGATCATGTTTAAGTGGGTGTGTCTGGTGACATCACTGGGTGCGTGTTGCTTCATTTTATTCCTCTGTCTGTCTGGCAGTGGAAGAGGAAGGCGTCACTCCAGTGAAGCGCCGGCGGGTGAGCAGCAGTGCTGAGGATCGGCCTGCAGACAGCGGCAGCAGCGTCTGCGCTCCGTCTACATCCTCCTCATTGGCTCCCTGCTCGGAGCAGAAGGCGGAGCCAGGGGAGGCGTTAACGCCCACCAGCACTTCGGACACTGAAACCCGAGACTCCTCCCTCATCGACCCGGGAGTGGAAAACGACCCGCCCTCTCCTGACAGCGCGTCCCTCGAGGAGAAGAAAATGGATGTTTCTTCTTCATCATCCTCATCTTCATCATCATCCTCCTCCCTTCCCGAAGCATTCGGCCGAACGGACGAACCTCCGCCGCAGATAGCTGGAAGAGAGGAGGAGGAAGAGGAGGATGGGCAGAAGGAAGCGCAAGAGCAGGCGGCGGAGCCAGAGCGAGAGGAAGTGCCCTCCACTTCCTCTTCCTCTGCTGACTCGATGCTTTTACTCTCCAGCCTGCCGGATTCTGCCGAGGGGCGGAGCTGCTCGCTCCAGGAGGCGGAGTCGGGTGGGTGTGGCCACGCCCTCGCGCAGGATGCTCTGGAGATGCTGTCACGCACAGTTGAGGCCACTATCGCTGTGGTTGCCAAACTTTCGAACGGGAAAGGAGGGACACGCCCCTCGGCTTTGTGACGTTACTTTCGTGTCGCTCCTTTTTCGCATTTCACATTTTTTCGTTCGCCATGCTGTTCAGTTTTGTCTTTTTAAGAGTAATTGAAGTCCAACTTTTTTTTCTTTTCCCACCCTTTGGCCTCGCTCTTCACCTGTTTCGTGTTACAACACAAAAAGTTCTGTTTCCGGTTCCAGAAAACTGAGCTCCGCATTAATTGAACAGAACGAAAAACCAACTGGAGCGTCTTTTTGTCAAAGGGCAGTTTTTTCTTTTTTTAAACCGTGATTTTGTTGGTTTTGAAGTGGTTTGTTTTCGAGGCTGCAGTGAAACAGGGAAAAGGTTTACAACGTTTTAGTCCCGTCAGTGCATAATTTAATTTGCATTTTTATTCACGTGTATTATTATTATTATTACGATTGTCTTCTGTGCCAGTTTTGTACTTACAGATGTGAGGCTGAGAAGGCCTTGCTGTGTTTTTTTTGTCTGTGGTGGATATCAAAAACTATGTTTACTTTGTATATTGAAAAGAACGAACCACAAGAACCTTGATTCTGTAAAGAATCTTCTAGATGTTGCCTGGCTTTGTAAATGAGATGGTTTATATCTATATATATATATATATATATATATATATATATATATATATATATATATATATATATTTCTGTAAGATATATGTATACAGTATATATCCCTTCAAGCGCAGTATACTGTATGTATAAATCTACTGTGTATATATATATACCTACGTTGTGTATATAGAAACTTACGGTGCTCTTTTCAGGCTCAGAACATTTGTGGCTGGAATATTGCACATTTGATGGAACAGTTGGAGCTCTATTTTATTTACCGAAATACATTCCATAATCTATTGGATGTCATTCTTGCGTTCTCTGTATTTGATTTCTCTCTCAGTCTTTCTGTTTTGATTTATTTTAATATAGGATATAACTTAATAAAATTTTAATATGATTTAATTATGAATCGAGTCCAAAAAAGCAGGTTGTGGGGTGATTTATTATTTTTGTCTTTTTCCCCTTTCTGTTGTGAGTGTTACTAGTGGCTAAGATAAGCTGTGTTCAGAATAGAATACATAGCGCACAATGTACAAGAGTGTACACCACATACTTCCCTTTTTTCTGTAAATGCAACTATAAACATTTCAAATGTTAACATGCTGCATTGTTTACCAGAAACATTTAATATTTCAGAAATACTACTTGTTTTTATATTTCTAATGCATACAAAAAAAATTTTTTGTACAAATGCCTCAACATTTGACTTTCAATTCAGATGAATCAAAAAACATTTGCATATGAAACTGTAGGTGTACAAAAAGTAGTAGAGTGCTAGTATGCTTTTCTGAGCACAGCCCTAAGCACAAACTGGTTTAAAGGGTGCTAAAACTCAAAACTCTCAAAGCCTTGTCCTGTGATAAATATACACGTTCACCACGGTTAAGAAAAATTTTCAAAAAGTTTAATCATTCTAAAAAGGTATTTACATTACATTAAAGATACAAATTAAAAGTGTTTTGATACACAATTGTAGCTGAGCCGGTTAAAGTGCAAAAGCCTACGGTTATTTGTAAGCAGGTTTTGGGATGTCCAAGTCCCTTTGTAAAAGACCACGTTGAAAATCAAAATGCAAGGAAGTTGAATGTACATATTACTTAAAAGAAAGGAAAATGTATACAAAGGAGATTTTTTGCTCTTTTCTAAAAACAGGTGAGTTTAAGACAGTAGCTTAATCGAAATGAAGCCTGGAAGTGACTGATGTTGCACATGCTACATAGGCAGCAAGCATTACATGTTGAGTATATTTATATAGTATAAGATAGCAGTATATAGTATATTTATAGTCAACATTTTTCTCTGTCTTGTCACAGTGCATTATGGGATTTGTGTCAGAATTAATTTTAAACTCATGAAGTCTTATATTGACAAGTATTGAGGAGCTTCGATCCATTGGGATGTTTTCAGAAGGCGGAGATGCTGCTTCCATTTCTCAAATCTGCGTCATTTTCAGAATGTCTTTCAAACTCACGTGTGTTACTGAACTCAACCTGAAAAACAAAATTTGAAATATGTATTTGTAAATGCAAACTTCTTAAATTCGGAATATTGGCTGAATTCTACTTATGAATTGAGTGCCTTACCTCTTTGGCTTCTTCTTTTTTGCTATCAACAGAAGAAACATGTTTAGTCAAACATCTCAGAACAAACCTGATGCACATTTTGTATTTGACAGCAAATTTTTAAAAAGTGTGAGTGCATCTGCTCTTTGACAGTATAATGGCGTTTACCTGGAAAAGTTAAAACTACTGTCAATGCTTGATCTGTTCTTGATTCCGCCAATATTGAAGCTTTCTTTGTCAGAATCTGTGTCCTTCATTTTCTTATTCCTGAGGCAGCAAAAATAATATATTTATATAAATACAATTTTTCCACTTGAAAAAAAGCTTACCCCTAAAAAATTAGTAGTCCTTTTGAAAAATGGTCAAAGTCAACACACAGTATAATCAGTATGATGCTTGATATGCAAGGAAAAACGGCCACTAATAATTTACCTAACGAGATAGACAGTCATCAGAGCAATAAGTCCCACGATGCTTATAGCCAGCAGAACACTGAGAGCAATAACTGCTGCTTCACTGGAATCTTCAGAATTGTTTCCAGAACTATCCTCCACTTTGAATTCCAAATCGGAACCAAACACCTTCTCCAGTTCCACTTCTAAACTGTTGTGATTACTCTTTAGTTTCCTGTGGGAGTCGACACAATTCACAATCCACAAACTCACATCTTGTAAATTGCGTAGGAAACCTAGTAGACTTTAAAAGCAGAAATGTGAAATAATTTATGTATATATTTCATTTCTAACTTACTCTTTGACCTCTGTGGCTTCAATGACAGCACCACTGGTATCCATCGCAACGAAGCTGATGTAAGTCTTGGCTGTAGATTCTCGGAGAATGGTGCGGATCTCAATCCCATCCTCAGCTCTCACACTGAGGATTTTCACAGTCAGATCTATAGCTTCCCTCATGGAACTGAGAAAAAACAACAATAAATCATTCAGTATGATTTGTGAACTGCAACAAGTTTATTGAAAAGAACCAACTCAAAAAGAATGATTTATTCAAGTAAGAGGGGTTCTTGAGGTCAATTCATTGTCCCAGTGGTAGAGATTGAGTGAATAATGACGTAAGTTATGTGACTTTAGAAGATTTTGGAAAATATGCATATGGACTATATTATGGTGATTGATAGTCCCATGGTCAATGTGAACTAAAAAAAAACTTTCCTTTTGTCTTACAGAGAAAAGTCAGCAGCATCAGGTATGACATAAGAGTGAACAATTTGGACAAACAAACATGCATAACTTCCCCTTACTCTCTTTTCTCAAAACACAAATTACAATGATTAAATTTCCATTCTGTCCCCATGCAAAGTAGGCTGAGAAATGACAATTCTCCTACTCACTCTTCAATCTCTGGTATCTTCTTCTCCACTGTGAACACGGGCTGGTTTAGAGAGATGACCACGACGTTGTCGCTTTCACTATCTTTCACTGTGATCTGTAGGTGGAAAACATGAGAGCTTGTTTTGATCTCATGAATTTTCACAGTTTTCAATCACAATGCCTTTGGTCAATTGAAAAAGTCTTGCAAAAGCTTTCTCTTTTTCTCTTTCTTCTCACCTCTACTTTTGCAGTCATGGACAGTCCATGTTTATCAGTGGCTTTAACCTGAAAGGTATGCAGACCGTCTCCAACACTAGATGCATCCCGTACGTAGATTTGACCAGTGTTTGCCTCCACTTCCAACAGAGATGTGGACTCCACCAGGGAATACTGCAATTCTGAGCTCTCGCCCACATCAGGGTCTGACGCCTGAGGGACACATGACACTTCAACCACTTAAGTGACCCCAAAAAATACTTGATTAATTGCAATTAACAATTTCTTTAGTCTATTACTTATATATAGTTCTGTGTTTTGTTTTCCATTTTGCAAGGGTCTTCAAGGAAGTTACTTGAGCATTAGCCATAGAGTTGCTAAGATGTTCTGGGTGGTTGCTAGGTGTTTGCTTACTGGCCCGAGTCAAAAGATCCCACCCCAAAGTCTCTATGATAATCTAGTCTCTAGATATTCTTCCACTGTACCTTAGCAAATGCCAAAATAAATATGAGTACATCCATTGTATTTACAACTGATGTCTATGCCACCTCTGAGATACACTTACCTGGACCTTCACGACAGGGAATTTGTATGGAGTGATACTGAATATTTCTGCCTTATATATTTCAGTCTCAAACACAGGAGCCTCATTCACGTTCTCAACCTGAACTCTGACCTGAAGATTAAGAGAGAGAAAGAAAGTCAATTGGTATTATACATGTACCCTGTTCCAGGTTTTTTAAAGGGAGGAAACCTTGGATTTAACGTGTTGGAACAGCAAGACTTAGGCCTGAAACACATTCTGCGTAAGTATGTGAACACAAACTTTTCTAGTTTCACAAACTTGTCATTGCATTCTTAAATTTGTTGGAAAAAAATTTGCTGCAAAAAATGATTTGTGCATTCTCATTGTTGCATCAAGAGGTGCTATTTTCTTGAGTTGTCTTCTAGAGAACAACTACTCAACATGTATTTTAGCTATCCATCATTGGTGTTTGCGTACTTGTGTAGATTGTTTCTGGCCTTAGTTTGTATTGAGAATAGTACCGTTGTCTCTGCCGTGTTTGGAGGAGATCTGGAGTCTATGGCCTCTACTGTGAGAAAATACCACTCCTCTTCCTCCTTGTCCAGTGATTCGAGAGCTTTTATGGTTCCTTCCTCATCCACAGAGAAGACATCCTCATGTGACTTCATGTTATAGCTGACTGTAACCAGTGGACTCCCTGTTAATGCCTTGACCTTGCCTACTATCGTGTCCTCAGGTTCATTCTCCTTGATTATGAAGTTGTAGGAGGAGCTCTCAAAAGCCACATCCTCATTGAGAGAGGAAATTTTGAAGTGGACCAAGACTTCAGCTACATAGAGAAGAAAGATGATAGTTTTGACATGTTCACTGGATCAGATTTGAATACTGAAGGGGGAATTTACTAACAATGAACTCCCAAAGAACTGTTCATGTGCAAACATTATCTGCATTGATTTAGCACCAGATTCACAGGAATATTTCAAAGGAATTATGCAAACCTTCATCAGATTGTGCTGGTGTTCCCTGATCTGTCGCTATAGCAGTAAGGGTTAGCAGTGTATCTTCTGTGACCTCACTAAGGTCAGAGATCAAAGTGATGTCTCCTGTTTCAGCATCCAGTGCCACCATAGAAGAGTCTTCAGAGAAACTACAGAAAGACATTCATGCATCTGTCTTAAAGTGTCATGTAGGTAAGTGTTCTTATATTATTAATCCTGAAGAGTTTAACTTTTCTAAATGGAAGCTTAGTTATAAGTATGAAAGTCTTCAGCTGTACCTGTAGCTAATGATTGCGTTGGATCCGTCATCTTTATCTGTGGCAGAGACTGTCAGCAGCACCTCTCCAACCTTGGCATCTTTAACCAGAATGCTTCCGCTGTAGGTGTCAGAGCTGAAGACTGGAGCGTTGTCATTGACGTCTGTGATACTGACCCTCACTGTGGTGATGTTCTGCAGAAAATAAACACAAGCAACCCTTTTGTAGTACAGACCAAAAGCCCATATTTACAATATCTAGTATCTAACTTAAAGATGGTAACTAGTATCAGGTATCCAAAAGTTTCAATATTGACACAAAGTTGGATGCACAGTGCAACGTTTTAGTCAACAGCAGCTTCGACTGGTTGATCATCTGTGCAACATAAAAACTACTACCTGGAGTTTGCTTTACATGTCATTTAGAGATGGAAAAATGGAAAAATTCGATATAAATTTAGAGCAGTAGTAGTCAATCCTGCTCCTGGAGGGCTACCATCCTACAGAGTGTAGCTCCTTAATTAAACACACCTGAACCAGCTAATCAACTCTACAGGACATTGGCCCTTCAGGAGCTTGGGCCCGTTCTTTGTACGTCGCTAACTCAGTTAGTTGGATTTGATTGTTGACGATTTCGCTTGATCTTGGATTGGTTGGTTCTTCAAAGCTCATTCTGGAGTTGCTGTCATAAGCTTAAACCTGCTCGGGAGCAAGCTTATTTCATGTAAATAGGATTAGATTGCATCTTTTTAAGTGGAACTGATACTTAAAATCTGTCCCAGCCACTGCTACTTTATTTCAAGAGTACCCTACTGATACAGGAACAATAATTTAAAATGATAATCATTTAAAAATTAATTTGAAAATAATATAATAATGTTACATACTCTATAATGCTATAGTCACAGCCAGTTTTACTTCTTGAAAGATTTATTTGTGATAAAATAATTACTTTATATCTAAGTCTTACACACATGCTATAGCATACAGTTAATGTAGAGTCGTGCATTAATTTTAGTGTTTTTGAGTTTGAGAGGGGTTGGAGAGCAACTCTGACAAAAGGTTGCTCTCCAGGAGCAGGAACCAGCTAATCAAGGCGCTCATGGTTACTTGAAAACATCAGCCAAGTGTGTTAGAGCAAGGATGGAACTAAAGTCTGTATGAAGGAAGAGGCATGGTTTCGCTGCCTCAGGTCTATGTTGTCTAGGTTTCATGCTATTAAGTGCCTCAAACAAAACTCAATGAATTCATCCACAGATGAACTCTGGAAAATCAAGCAACTAGTTTATCCTTCGAACATGTCTTGTATCATGGCGGACAGGTAAGAAGATTTACACTCTGACTCCTGTGTGTTGCAGAACGCCTGATGATCAGATTGGAGCTTGAAGTTATTGTGCTTTTTGTTATATTGGCAATATGCACCAGCAGCCTGTAAACAGACTGTGGGAATGCCGTTTGAGGTTGTGACTAAGAATGTACCAGCAAATACAATAACAAAACTGTATTGTACACTGTTAGATCATGCAACTTTAAAGAAAAAGAAATTACATTTCCCTGTGGGATCCCATGATCCACAGCAACAATGACCACATCATACACATCTTGTGTCTCCCGATCCAGCTCCCCGATGGCTAGAAGAGTTCCATCCTAGAGGGGAAAAGGTAATAAATATTAAAAATAATAAATAAGAATTGATCATCTGACAATGCACTGTCATAGGTTTAGGTCCTCACATCTTTGAAGCTGAAGATATTGCTGTAAGAGGAAGTAGTGATGGTGACACGTGCGTTTTCTTCAATGTCAGAGTCTGTGGCTGATATTAAGCACACCTCTCCAGGTGATGAGGGAGTGTAAACACCTTCCTGAATCTCAATGGGCTCTGGGAGAGGAAGGAATTGTGGGTTGTTGTCGTTGACGTCCAGAACAGTGATGATGACCTGAGCTGTGGAGCTTAAGCCATCGACAGGCTGGTCTACAGCTATTACCTAAAGAGACAATGCATTCCCATTAAGAATGTATAGTCATCCTGGACATTTTATAAATAGTTGGGTTCAAGAGATGAATGTGATAGTTTTGTACCTCTATGTTGTAACTGTCTATAGTTTCTCTATCCAAGGTGGCATCGCTCCTGAGTGATATTACTCCTTGACTGTTGATAACGAAGGTATCACTGTCCATGATAAAGTGACCTTTAGAGAACCCACCCTGATCGGAAAGAAAAGAAGAAGAGGTAAGTACATAGAAACAAACCGGGAATGTTGGCTTGACGAAGCCTTAACTGGAAATTTTCAAGGTGAATTTGGAAGTTGTTCAGGTCTTTTGCAGTTTAAATAGTTGGACAGTTAGCATAAAGTATGGAATGTTACATATGCCTGAATTATTAAGCTGTTGCAAAATAGTTCTGAGTAACTGGTAGGAAATTCTGTCAGTTTGTTGCTAGATGTTAGGGTTTTAAGATGTTGCTAGAGTGTTCTGGAAGGTTCTTAGTGGTTTCTATGTGGTTAGAACAACAACTAATAACTGCTTTTTTCTCTCACCTCATCCTCATCTGTAACCTCCAAAGATACCAGAGCAGTTCCACCTGCAAGGTTTTCATAGACGGACACCTCATACTGGTCCTTACTGAACACAGGAGCTTTATCGTTTATGTCCTCGACCCACACCGTTACAGAAGCACTGCCAGTGAGAACAGGGTTTCCTCCATCTCGTCCCTCCACCTCTAGAGCATACCTCTTAGCTTTGTCATAATCCAGCTTTTCAGCTAGGCTTATGGAACCAGACACTTCATCAATGATAAAGACGAGTGGTGTTGAAGAAGGCTCCTGGTTGACAATGTGATAAGTCACGATAGCATTTTCACCATCATCTTTGTCTGTCGCCATGATGTCTATGACGTTTGTTCCTACTTCAGCATGCTCAGACACTGTGGTCTCATACTGTTGTTCGGAAAATATGGGAGCATTGTCATTGATGTCAGTCACAGAGATTTCCAGACTCGTGGTAGCAGAAAGCGATGGGCGACCCTGATCTTGGGCAGTGATCACTAAGTGGTACTTATCTTGTGTCTCCCTGTCAAGGGGAGCTGCTAGAGTTATCACTCCTGTTACTTGGTCAACATTAAATCTCCCAGCACCTCCCAGGAGACTGTATCGCACTTCACCATTAAACTCTGTATCTGCATCTGTGGCTGTTACGGATGTTACTTCATCTCCCACCGTGTGATCCTCTGGTACTGGGACAGTGGCAGGGTGATTTTCAAACACTGGACTGTTGTCATTGATGTCCAGCACCTCAACCAAGACTGATGCATCGTCGTGGTTTGTACCATCCGTTATTGACACCTGCACAGTGTAGCTGCTCATCTGCTCAAAGTCTAGTTTGACTTTGGTCGAGAGAACACCTGTATCCTGGTTTATGGAGAACTTTTCGGTATCACTTGTAACCGTTAAGGTGACAGGAACCAAAGGATCAAGGGACAGGAAGTCAAGCTGTAAATGAGAGAGTACACATTGGTCCATGATTAGACTATTTACAAGATTTCCACTATTTTTGTTGCTGTATGTGAGAACTCCAAATTGATTAACATTTAAAGGAATGCATGCTATATTCCAAATCTTCTGATGTTCAGTACATAATGATTCCTTCAGTCCATTCCTCACACAAAGTTGTCAAATAACTTTAGAAGACTTGGAATATAGACTACTATATGGACTACTTGGATGGTCCTTTTATGTAAGCGATCTCCAACCCTGCTCCTGGAGAGCTACTGTCCTGCAGACTTCAGTTCCAACCTGCTCCAAAACACCTGAATTATCAAGCTATCCTGAACACCTTAATTAGCTGTTTCAGGTGTATTTGGAGCTGAAATCTACAGAACTGTAGCTCTCCAGGAGCAGGGTTGGAGACCTCTGTTTTATGGTGTCCTTTTTGGAGATTGACAGTCACATGCTTGCACACTTCTTGTAAATTTCTCCTTTTTGTATTCCACAGAATAAAATATGTGTTTGAAACAACATGAGGGTAAAATATGTGACTGTCCTCATAAACCCTGGATGGCGCTTCGAGTCATGCTAGATTTCAAGTAGACTGGACCAATGAATCCATTTTAAAGCCTTATTTCCACTGAGCAGTATCGTTCAGTATGGTACAGTACGGTCCACAATTATTTCCGTTTCCATTGTCAGAAGTTGTGAATGGTACCAAAATAGCCAACCGTACTGTACCACTTTTTTGGGACTGTACTGTTGGGGTACCTAGCACAGTAGTTCAGTACCTAAAGGGTGGAGCTAGACTCAGTGCAGAGCATTGACTGACAGAGAATCGTCACTTATATTCATATTTTTTTCCTGTTATAGCACCACCAAGTGGCCAAGCTATGCCATTTTTTTTTTTGCATGTGTCCTCAGACTGAGTCCACACATAAGTGTACCAAGTTAGGTGAAAATATCTTTTTTTTTTTTTTTTTTTGTTAGTTTAGATGATTATAATTCAGCAGACCATTTTATTATCATCAAAGGCTTTTATATCAGTTACAGGGACAGTGCCTCTGGAAAGAATCTTATAAGCTCTTATAAGGAAACTGCTTGTGCTGTAAGGACCTTCACGATGTCTGCGTCTGCCTGATCCTCCTCTACTTGTCCCTGGTAGGTGTCCCGAAGGAACTGAGGATGAGACTCTCCAGGTGCCATGACAATCACCATTGCAGCAGTTGATCTGCTTATAGCACCCCCTAATGGTATGAAAAGAAAGTGAAGTGGTTTTTATGCCAAAAGTAATGTATCCACAGCCATATAGGCCTCCATCAAATGTCTTCCAAAACACCTAGATATGAAAACTTACCATCTTTTGCAGTCACATAGAGTGCAAACTCAAGGATTGTATTTTCCACTAGGTCAATTTCTTTAACAAGTGTAATCTCCCCAGTATTCCCATTAATTTCAAAATGACCTTTCTCATTTCCAAACTCAATGGAGTAGCTGATTTCCCCATTTGGACCTTCATCCAGGTCTGTTGCTTCGACCTTACATGAAAAATTATGTATGTTTAGTTAGTATACAACTTCTTTCCAGCGTTTATGGTACAGTAGTCATCTTATAATGATATTATGGTTCCACAATCTCTGAAAATGTACTAAAACATTGATTGTGCTGGAAAACATTTAAATGGCTCAACAAAACAATGATTCATCACCTTGACAACCTGCATTCCAACAGTCTGATCGCTGAAAACTTTGCCCTCATACTTGGAAGCTGTAAACTGAGGACTGTTGTCATTCTCATCCAGCAAGACAATGGTCACATCTGCTGTTGCTTTGTTGGTAGAAGGAGACTTTTCTTGTGCTTCAACCTTTACATTTTGAAAACAAAATTGGTATCACATAATTTTTCACTGCACAAAATTTACAATCATATTTAATGAAAAAATGAGCCTTATTGTTACTTGAAAACTGAAGCTAGCTGTGGTCTCTCTGTCTAGGTCCTCAGAGTTTTTCACCAGAATTATTCCATCAGTGCTGATGGAAAAAGGGACGGAGTCTGGAATAATCCGGAATGTTCCCTCAAATCCTCCCTGGGGTCAAAGAGGTCACTTAGTAAGTTCTCTTTTCAGTTTTTATTTTATTTGTACAAACAGACAGCAAGGTATTCAGGAACAGTACCACGTCTAGATCAGTGACTTTAGTCTGAAGCACAAACTGGTCCTGTGGTGAATTTTCCGGAATAGACACTGTGTACTCATCCTGGTCAAATTCTGGCAGGTTGTCATCCACGTCCTTAATGATGACAGATACCACAGCGTTTGCCGTCTTACTGGCATCATCCTGCTGCGCTGCCTGATTGTGCAAGGAAATAACGAGTAGAAAATCAAAATACTGAAATCTCTTCGGATTCATAACATTACATTAATTTAAATGAATGTCTTTAGAAACATCTCATACCTGTATGTTCACCGTTATCTTGTCAATTTCCTCTCTGTCTAGTGCTGTTGTCACAGAGATGACCCCACTGTCTTGGTCAATATTAAAGTTGCTCTGATATTTATTTGGAAAGACTGGAACAAAAATGTGGATATATGTGCTTTATTACCAGAAACCTCTTTCAGAATATTCAAATATAAGTATATTATTAGGGGTGTAAAGTACTTGTTTTATCAATTCCATTTTACTATGCTTGAATATTTTTGGTGGCATTTTACATCCCTTCATATTATCAGACTTAAAATGAGTCTTTCACCTCTAGTTCTACCATATTTATCGAGAAACTATATTTGGAAACAGGTGGAGCAGGCTGTTTAGATTAGGATGTGTATCATGTACGTGTGTAGTAAATCTTCTGTTAACAGTACCTGTTGTTATGCTGTAAATGACAGGCTCGTTGATGCCCGTGTCTCCATCTTGAGCTTTTATGGCTGCAGGAGTGACGTCTGACAATTGTGCTACCTGTGCATGGCCAGAAAAGAGGGTTTTATTTGTGTGGTCAGACATGTTTAAACATTGATCTTGTCCTCTGATGTAATTTACCTGATTTTCCTCAATGGATGCTTCATAGAGACTGTGATCAAAATAAGGGTTTAGGTTGTCATAATCGTCAACTGTTATTGTAACTGTTGTTGTGTCACTGAATCCTCCTATATCCTGCAAAGAAACATAGTGTTGTGTTACTACCTAAAAAAATAGTTCATCTCAAAATGAAAATTTAGTCGTTTATTCTTGGTCCCCATCCACTTTCACTGTATGGAACAAAAACCAACAGCTTGGACATTCTGCTAAGCATCTCCTTTTGGGTTCCTTGAATGAATTTTCATTTTTGTGTGGACTATTTCTTTAAAGAATAGACTGCTAAAGCAGTACTTTGAAGTTTAGTAATCAAAGTAAAATGGATGTGTAATGTGAGCTGTATTGTCTTTACTCTAGCTTCCACAGTGAAGATGTACTGTTGATCATTGTTGTAGTTCAGACGTTGTTTCAACCTGATGTTACCGTCCTGTCTCACTTCAAAGTCATCTGGTATTGGAGGCTGTTAATAGAGTGGAAGTGATCGATTAAAATGAGCACATGGATAAATTCATAGATACAAAGTGAGCTTGCTAAATAATTAAACATAAATATTTAGTTTTATTTCCTTAAAAGTATCTGCATTCTTCAAAACTTTATACATAAAACCCCCCATGAATTAGTCATGATTAAATATTTCACTTGATTGACAGCCCTACTGTAAATTTAACTTAGGAGAAATTACATTTTGTTACTAACACAAATAAAGCAGTTTTGTGGTAATATATCACATACATTAGACTCAGACTCACCAGTATAGAATATATAATATTACTGTTTTCTGGAGAAACATCTGCATCGTCAGCCCTCACCCTGAGCACATCTGTACCCACAGCTGTCGTCTGGAGCAAAAGACAGGGTTTACCAAGAGATGTGAGGTCTCTCAGTCACCAAACACACTACAGCTGTGTAATAAAGACGTGACATTACACACACCTCTGACACTGTGGCGCTGTATGTTTTGCTCTGGAAGATCGGAGGGTTGTCATTGATGTCCAGAACATCTACTGTCCGGGTGTTTTTTAGCTGAAATGAACAATAAAGACTTCATAGTCAAATTTTCGGTGCTGAATCTTTATTTCTATAATGCTTTGTCTTAATTATTTCATAATGTTATTATTTAAATAAACATACCCCTGTGTTTGAGCAGGTGACGGAATAATATAATTTCTCTCCATGCTAGAAAAAGTAAAACATACAAAGAGTGAAAAAATAAAATGCAGTACAATCAACTATGTCAGAATTGGTAAAAGGCTTGTTAAAGCTTAAAGTAAGCAACCAATCAGAAGGAACTAGCTGACACTCTACTAACTCAATGAATCAGAGAGGCTTGAACAAACCTCCTTTAGTTCATCAGCATCCAGTGGTTTTTTGGTCCGTACAGTAGCGGTTGAACCTCCATCCGTGTGAATCAGCTCCACATATTCCAAGCCAATAGGAAAGAGATGTGACTCCAGCACCAGACGATCATCAGGTCCGATATTAGTGAGAATCTCTACATCACCTGTAGGCCAGGTTAAATACATATTTAACTATGTATTCTAAAACACAATCAAATAATAATTAATCACATGAAGACTAGATAATTCCAGTGCCCTGCTGCTCTTGTATTACTCTTGTAACACCCACAAGCAACAGCACTTTAAATTACCACAGAGGCACTATATTTTGAAATATTTTAATATAAACATTTAGAATTAGTATAAAATATCCTACTACTACTAATAATAACAAAACAAAAAAAGTGAAAAGACACATGTAATATTGTAAACTTTATAATTAAAGTCATGTTAGCATTTCTCACCTTCATATCCCTCCTGGATACTCCCTACATTGTTATTACCCCCAGCTGCACAGTTTATCTGTGAGGAAGCTTAAACAGCAGCAAGTATTTGCTTTAAAGACCTAATAGACAGCTGAAAGCCTACATTCAGTATTACAAACAGCATTAAATCACACAATATACCGAAATTTCATCATTCTAAATCAAATCAACATAGTATCTGGTTGTATAATGAATATTACTTGTTTAAAACAATAAAACAACAATTAAATATTTATTCACTTCGAAATATATCTATTATAATCATATTAAGTTATATTACTTCCTATTAAATACTGACAAACATTTTACTTCATTAGACGGACATAAATTTGACTTACCAGTTTCACCCCATACACCATGAACATGCAGAAAAGCTAAAATAAATAGAGAATACAAAGAAATTGAAAATAAGGCCATCTTTTCCATAATCCGCTGTCAGCGCAGCTTGTATTATGAAGCCTGGCCGTGAAGAGAGTGACTATTCCTTGTGTAACTTCTCTCTGAGCTGTTCTTTATTGTATGTCATAAACAGTTATGGTCTCTGCTGTAAGCAGGTATCAAAGGTGCTTCATAGAGACTGATAATGCAGGATTGATGTGGGAGGGATTTTCTGGAAAGAAGTAGATGTCACCAGTTTATTTGAGGATATCTAAGATTTTGAACCTTTGATATCAACCTTTACTTGATCTCGTTCTACCATTTCTTCTCATGCAATGGTTTCAGTCACTTAGGTCTATTGTTGTTTATTATTATACAGCCTTCCGGGAATACTTCATTCTGATTGGTCAGCTGCAACATTCTAATCTCAAATGACCAATGAACTGCATCAATGCCTGTTGTCCAGCAACCGATTTCATACGCGTGCTTTGTCTTTCATATTACTCTGTGCTCACTTTCTTGTCACATAATAGAATAATTTCAACTCAAACCAATATTTAACTTACAATGTATTTATAAATTGGTCGGTAATAAGAAGAATACTGAACAGTCAACTGCTCATATAGTAAAATAAACCCCTGAAGGATGATACAAGTTTGTATCTGGGATGTGACCCTCCTGTCAGGGTTTATTTTGCAATAATGAACAGTACATAATAACCACTCATCCATTGTCATAAGTCAAAAGACCTTCATGCTGGACTTTGGACTGCAATTGAACAGGCTGTAAAGATACAAGACAACAATGAATAATTCACAACCTGTTTAACTCCAAATCTATCTGCCTTATTTCATGTTGCTACTGCCAACACTATCAAAGATTATTTTATTACTAGTTATGATCTTTATTTATCAGAACCAGTGTCATATATATATATATATATTACATCAACATTTTAGTTACATTACAGAACTAATCAAAGGTCACACACAATAAACGCCTAATATAAATGTTTGAAAGATTATTACATCTTGTGCTAATGATTTTATGTAATTAAAAATTTGAATGTTTACTGAAACATTAATCCTATAGCATTTTGTTTCAGTTCAGTTTAGAAAGTTTTTTTTTTTTTTTTTTTTGGCAGACATGATAAAAAAGCGTTTTTAAAAAAACTCATCATTTGGGTGACAACTCTTTCCTGCCATTGATGGAATTTCCCTTCAATCCATGTTTTCACTGTTAAACAGTAGGGGGCGCCATTACGCATCTTCAGAAATAGTACAGATTCTCCAGATCCAAAAACAAGAGAAGAAGCAGCAGAAAATAGTGATAGAAGCATTGCTTACACACATGTAAGCTAACCTGATCATCAAACAGTCAACAACATATAATAACTACCTAACATTACACAATGAAACATCGACCCAGGAAGTGGTGTAGGACTGTGCAAGCATTTTGATGGCCTTGATTGACTCCGTTATGTTTTGATCGTCAAGCAGACTGGTCCAGTCCTGACTTATCTCATTTCTGTGATAATTCTTCTACCATCACTCCATCACTATTGGTATTGTTGGTTTTTAATTACACTGTTTTGTTACACAGTTTATATTAAGATTAAGATTATAGATTATAGCCAATATAAGATTACCTTCTCTCTCTCTCTCTCTCTCTCATACACACACACAATTAATTTCAAATCTTAGAATTCCTTAATCTGTCCTTTGTTTTCTGATTGAAGGGGTGCAAGTCTTGTAGTACACAAGATTTAATATGCATTCCACTTTGCTTTTAGACACACACTCGCAAACTTCTCTAAGCACTTCGCTGCTGCCATTCTGAAATGTATTCGACTTTGTGAAGTGGACAAGTGAAGTTTATATGGACAGACCCAAGACCCCTCAATTTTTATTGAGTCTGCTTCATATGTACACTTCAGGCAGCTGCATATAACACAATGCAACACGAATGTGATAACACCCGCATAAGGGTGTTTAATTTACCCTCACCTCTGACAACTCATATATATAATTTAAAACAGCCCAAACATACCCATTTATATTTACAGAATGCTGCATCAAACAAATTCATAAAGGAAAAAAAAATGTAAAAGTGAAAAGACACAGAGGCTATATTTAAAAAAAAATCTACATTTATTTACATTCATACAACCTTTGCAAGCACCATGCTCTCCTGTTTGCACTATGGGAAAGCTACATCTATATTAACAGCTGTATTTTTCAGTGTGAATTCTGCTGTTAATAAAATAACATTCCTATTCTAAATAAAATGGCAGTGACATGTTATAAGGCTATAAATGTGTCATAATCAAGACATGAGCTCATGAAGTCTTGTACACTACTGAGAAGAACTGAGGAGCTTTGATCTGTCATGATGATTTCCACTGATATCACCGTCATCCTCAGTTTCCCTGTCACATCCTCTCAGTTGACTCTGCAGAAGCTTGCTGAGAAACTCTAATAACACACAGGACAAAATGATGAATAAGAATTTATGACAAACTTATGATTAATGGGTATATACTTTATGAAGTATACTCTCTGAGTTTGTTGTTACAGCAAGGTGCTTTACCTGTTTGGATCCTGGGTTGCTGTTGACGAGAAGAAACGAGTTTCATCAGTTTTTATCTCATAACAAACCAATCCAGATAACTTGGTAACTGATGCACATTTTGCATTTGAGAACAGGTTTTTTTTATTTCACAAATAAGGTTAACTGTTTGTATCTGATCTTTAAAAATATGCTGGCACTTACTTGAAGTTATAAGGTCTTTCACTGCTATTGATAGATGCAGTTTCTTTGTCAGAGTCATTTTGCATTTTGTGCCTGCAAAAACATGTATTATAAATAATTCACCAGACATATTAATTTTACTCACTGTAACAAAAATAATGTACACCTAAAGCATGAGTTATGTTCCAAGGCAACAATTCTGAAATGTTACAATTTTGATAAATTTGGATTTCATGTTAACTTTATTTTTCAATTAGGAATTCTTTTCAAGGCAGTAACAGGTAAGATTATTCTGTGTCAAAAACAAAAAATCCAGACTGCATTTTTAATAGAAAAATTAGAAAGATAGAGCTTGAAAATACTAAAAAAAAAAAAAAAACTCCTGTTCAATGCCTAGTAATAACTTACCTGTAACTAACAAAGACAATCAACAGAGCAATAAGTCCTACAGTGCTTATAGCGAACAGAACACTGAGAGCGATGACGGCTGCTTGACTGGAATCTTCAGAGCTTCCAGAACTGTCCTCCACTTTGATTTCCAAACCAGGACCAAAAACCTTCTCCAGTTCAGATGTTAAAGCATTGTGCTCAGTGTGCAGTTTCCTGTGAGAGTGAACATAGTTCAGATGCTGCCCTCAAACACAATCATCCTAATTATACAGACTAGAGGCAACTAAGGCACCCAGGCCAGAGGCTTTAAAAGCAGAAATGTGAAGCTTCTATTTTTGTTAATGAACTAATAAATTATTTATATATTATGCACTGCCTGTCCAAAAAAAAAAAAAAGTCGCACACTCTAATATTTCATTGGACCACCTATAGCTTTGATAACATTGTGTTTTTGTTGTGCCATTGTTTCGACAATGTTACCCAATGTCACAACATGTATTTCCATTAAGAGTTTATCTTGGCATTCTCACCCTGGAATATGGACAGGGGTATGTTTTCCAGTATGGTTGTTTAAGAAATGAAAAGCTACGCACTGCATTAGTTAGGGTTAAAAAATTGTTACTTGTTAAAATTGTAAAAAAAAAAATTAAGAAAATCATCTGTAATACCATGGTGTAGCCATTAGATACCTGTATAGCCATATATATTCAGTGCTGTGTATTCCTTAGTTACTGAGCAGTGTTTTCAGGCATAATTGCTCAAGTTTTGTCAGCCCTTCATTGCTGTGCATTTTTTTTGTGCAATTTTTTTCTGCATTGTGGCTGATTTTTAGATTGTACACAAAAAACATCTCTGTATTTTTGCCTATTTCCCATTAATTTGCTATGGCGGTCATTTTGAACCGTGAACAGCACAACTGTGACTATTTTTTTTAACAACCATTTAGCTTTTTTGAATCAAGTCCACAATTTTTTGGGAAGGTCACATAGCGACTATCATAAAAGTCACCAAGTTTCAATTCTGACGAAGTAGCGATTTTTACAATTTCCAAACTTTTTTTTTTTCGGTCTAAAATGTCCGAACAACATCAGAGGGTTAAGTATTTGGTAATTTACTGTCAAACATGCATTTTAGTCTGAGACTAGGCTTAAAACTTGTCAGTGAAACTAAGACAGTAGTCTTTTAACTAGTTTAACTTTGGCTGTAGTTGACCTTTAAAAATCAACAATGATATAATGACTGTTGAATCCCCCCTTAAAGCAATATTAGGAAAGTAAAAAGTACTTGCACTACATTTGCATTCTGAGACATTTAAAAAATTGTGCATTCTGCTTACTGCACATTTCCACATACTCTCTTTCAACGCTCTCTTTTTAGTTTACTCTAAATAAATTGACACTAGTTCAGCTTACTCTTTGACCTCCGTGGCTGGGATGACAGCACCACTGGAGTCCATGGCAATGAAGCTGATGTAAGTCTTGGCTGTAGATTCTCCAAAAATGGTGCCCGTCTCATCTCTCACACTGAGGATTTTCACAGTCAAACCTAAAGCTTTTTCCATGGAACTGAGGAAAAAACACACTGTCAGAAGGCATACAGAACACATAACAATAAGAGAAGGTAGCAAGAAATACCAATGCAACATTCAGTCCAATTTCTGAAAAGATCTAACTCAAAAAAAAAAGAAGTGCATGAACTTTTCCTTTTGTCTTCTAGTGAAAACAGAAGCACACAGGCTTGGAATGTCAAGATGGTGAGTAAATTAATTCATTTTTACATTGATTTATTTGTAGACTAATTATTATTTAAACATCACTCTGCTTGTTAACACTTCACAAATGGAAATGCCTTTGCTCTTGACTCATTAAAAATGTTTCAATGAGATTACTCACTCCTCCATCTCTGGGATCTTCTTCTCCACTATGTACACAGGCTGGTTTAGGGAGATGACTGCGACAATGTCACGATGTACACTTTGTTTTACTTCGATCTGCAGGTGACAAACACAAGAATTCAGTCTTTGCAATGACTAGTCTGTGTTTCTTCTCCATTTGAAATCAAAATGGCATTCATGCTCCTTTCATACTGTTTTGAGTAGTATTCTGCCACAGCCTTGTAAAAGCTTTCTCTTTTCCTCTTTCCTTTATCTGTTCCTTCTCACCTGTACTGTTGCAGTTGTGAACAGTCCATGTTTATCAGTGGCTTTAACCTGAAAGGTATGCAGACCGTCTCCAACACTAGATGCGTCCAGTACATAGATCTGACCAGTGCTTTCCTCCACATCCAGCAGAGATGTGGACTCCACCAAGGAATACTGCAATTCTGAGCTCTCGCCCACATCAGGGTCTGACGCCTGTAGGAAACACAAATTTCAAACACATTTACTACAAATAAATCATGAAATCAATTGTAATTAGTAATTCTAGTGTGTTGACAACCCAAAAATATACAGTTGTGATCTTGGTCATGCATTTTCATTCGGTAAGTAAGAGTTTCATGGAAAGCTGTTTTGGAGGGAAACACTGCAGAAACCAACTTTTATATATTGGCCAGGAAAAAAATAGTAAGTCTGATTAGTTTGAGAAGCACAGAATCATTCATGTTCGTAGCACAGGATGAGTTACATGCTGAAATCTATTACTTTAAGGGTTTGAACAAATAACCCGTCCTAAGCATGAGCAAAAGTAACAGTCAATAGTAAAATAGATCTAAGTATATCAGCTGCATTTAACTGATGCCTTTTGAAATGCACCAGCAACCACAGAGATTGACTTACCTGAACCTTCACTATAGGGAATTTGTATGGAGCGATACTGAAAATTTCTGCTTCATATATTTCATCGTCAAACACAGGAGCTTCATTCACATTCTCAACTTGAACTCTGACCTGAGGATTAAGAGAGAGAAAGTCGAATGCTTTGTGTCAGCTGTCTTTTAAAGAAGAGGCACTTTGGCTTTGACATGCTTGAAGAGTAGGCCAAAACTTACTCTATGTAAGTATCTGAAAGCAAACACTTCTACGCAAACGTGTGTGCAGTTTCTTTTTAAATGTTTCATAATGCAAATGCAATGCAAGTAGGCCTATGTGTTGCTCTCTCAGTGTTGCATTAATGGAGGACACGTCATTACGTCATAAATAGAACGAGCTAGATATCAGTTTACTTTCAGGGATTTGTCATGTCATGTCACGTCGGATCACGCCGCATCCAGACAGCTTCACTGATTATAATGGGTTCTAGTATTTGTTGCGTCGCACTGCACCGTTCGTCCGGTGTAGACACAGTATAAACCTAGTTCCAGATTAAAATGCATGTTTCAGCTGTATTAAATGAAAGTAACTTGCACTGACATATCTTAAAATATGTCTTCCATTGTTTTACCTCAAGATGCACACTATTTTATTTCATTTCATTATTTTTATTATTATTTAATAAGGCACATTTATAAAAGCTACTTAAATGTCCTAGCTTTTAATAAGGCCAACCCCTGGCTTAATCTAAGCCCTGTGAAACCAGGCCCTTTAGTATGAAGGCTAGTTACCCAAAAAGTGACACATCCAATTTAATGATTTGTTACCACTACAGTAACTATGCACAAAAGAACAATGTGTTTGCCAAGCACTGTTTTTTTTCTGTACTGCTTCTGTGTAGAGTTTGTTTCTGTCCTTAGTTTGTATTGAGAATAGTACCGTTGTCTCTGCAGTGCTTGGAGGAGATCTGGAGTCTACGGCCTCTACTGTGAGGATGTACCACTCCTCTTCCTCCTTGTCCAGTGGTTTGAGAGCTTTTATGGCTCCTTCCTCATCCACAGAGAAGACATCCTTATGTGACTTCATGTTATAGCTGACTGTAACCAGTGGACTCCCTGTTAATGCCTTGACCTTGCCTACTATCGTGGACTCAGGTTCGTTCTCCTTGATTATGAAGCTGTAGGAGGAGTTCTCAAAAGCCACACTCTCATTGAAAGTGTAAATTTCGAAGTAGATCAAGACATCAGCTACAGAGAGAAGAATGATGTTAGTTTTGACATATTAGTTTATTTTTTCACAAGCACACCAAGGACACACAGTTGGGTCACATGCTGTATGTAACACAACATGCACAAAAAATTAAAACATCATGATTGATTATTACCAGAAAACCATAACGTGAAATATACGTGTTCATTATGGAGCTAAAATAGTCTCGAAAAAAATGTATTTGCAAAATATGATTCACAAATACGTAAGCTGATTCACAATCACAAAGAAGTTAATGCATTTTAAAGTCTCAGAATAAATACATACAAACTTCATCCACACACACACACACACACACACTTTTGTTTTTGTGAAAAGTGGGGACATCCCATAGGCGTAATGGTTTTTATACTGTACAAACTGTATGTGCTATTGCTGTACACCAACCCTACACCTAAACCTACCTCTTACAGGAAACTGTGCATTTTTTACTTTACTTTTTAAAAAACTCATTCTGTATGATTTATAAGCATTTTGAAAAGTGGGGACATGGGGCAATGTTCTCATAAGTCACCTTCTCCTTGTAATACCTATGTCATACCCATGTCAAATACAAATTTATGTTCTCATTTGTCACAAAAAAACGCACACACACACACACACACACACACTCACACTCACACTCACACTCACATAATGATTTGCAGTGTGAGATTCAACAGTTGATTTGTAGTGAAACATTCAGAAATTTGCAAAAATACCTGCATATTTGTGACCCTGGACCACAAATTACAATTAGTCATAAGGGTCAATTTTCGAAATTGAGATTTATACACCATCTGAAAGCTGAATAAATAAGCTTTCCATTGTTGGGATACGACAATATTTGGCTGAGATACGACTATTTAAAAATCTGTAATCTGAGGGTGCAAAAAAATCAAAATATTGAGAAAATCACCTTTAAAGTTGTCTAAAGGAAGTTCTTAGCAATGCATATTACTAATCAAAAATTAAGTTTTGATATATTTACAGTGGGAAATTTACAAAATATCTTCATGGAACATGATCTTTTCTTAATGTTTTGGCATAAAAGAAAAATCAATAATTTTGACCCATACAATGTATTTTTGGCTATTGCTATAAATATACCCCAGCGACTTAAGACTGGTTTTGTGCTCCAGGGTCACATTTATGAATTGTGATTTTTGTAAAAGTAAATTTGGTTGTGCATTTGCAGATCATTGCTTTTTGCATTATATTAATTTAGCCCCATATATCTTTTTTCAGCCATGTAAAATGGCCTACCAATTTTAACTTTATAAAGGTTTTGTGCTGGCATTAATTGCATCAACACTAGCACTACATTAGCACTAGCTTTTTTGCTTCTTTGTTTACAGTACTGTATATAGGTGGGAACACACTACTAAGGAAGATCAACAACTTGTGTCTGTATGAAGGCCAAACCTTCATCAGATTGTGTTGGTGTTCCCTGATCTGTCGCTATAGCAGTCAGGTTTAGCAGTGTGTCTTCTGTGACCTCACTAAGGTCAGAGGTCAAAGTGATGTCTCCTGTTTCAGCATCCAGTGTGACCATGGAAGATTCTTCAGAGAAACTACAGAAAAACAACATTCATGCATGTCTTAAAAAAGGTTTTGCCTTCATATTATTGATTCTAAAGCAACAGAAGTTTAGTCTTCAGCTGTACCTGTAGCTAATGATTGCGTTGGATCCGGCATCTTTATCTGTGGCAGAGACTGTCAGCAGCACCTCTCCAACCTTGGCGTCTTTAACCAGAATGCTTCTGCTGTAGGTGTCAGAGCTGAAGACTGGAGCGTTGTCATTGATGTCTGTGATATTGACCCTCACTGTGGTGATGTTCTGCAGAAAATGAACACAAGCAATCCTTTTGTAGTACAGACCAAAAGCCCATATTTGTAATGTCCAGTATCTAATTTAATGTATGGAATTAACCGTAATTTACTTCTAAGGATTGAACTAATACTTGTATTAGCCAGACTTTTAATATCTGCATAAAATCTAATATATAGTGCAGCTTTTTTTTATGTGTCATTTAGAGATAGATAAATCTCAAATTCAAACTGGATATAGTCTTTAGGACAAAATGAATATAGAGGGGTGCTCAAGGTTGTCAGTGCCTCAAGCAAAAACTGAAAAATCTTTAAGCTGATATTCCGTGAAGCTATGGCCAATCAGGCAACTAGTTCTTTCTTGGAGTGACTTGAGCACACTTTATATGCTGGCAGATAGATAAAACCTTATACAACCTGACTTCCAGATATGAGTAAAGCAAGCCAATAAGATTTTGCAAGATCTTGCATTTTAAGAAATCTTTTATGGAAGCCTGAACATGACATGCAGGGGAAAAAATAAAGTTAGTGTGGCAATGAATTAAGAATTTGTCCCCTACTTTGTTCCCTTGTTTTAATTTAGTTAAATGTAAAACAAATTCTTTCCATGAACAAATTCATGGCCATGATTTCTATTTTTTTGCATGTCATGTGCATCAGGCAGTCTGTGAACAGTCTGTGGGAAAGCCACGGAGGAATGTTCCAATCAATACCATTGCAAATTGTTTAGAACTACACATATTTAACATTATGCAATGATACAAAGAAACAGAAATAATAATGTACATTTCTGTGTGGGATTGCATTATCCATGGCAACAATGACCACATCATATGCGTCCTGTGTCTCCCGATCCAGCTCACTGATAGCTAGTAGAGTCCCATTCTACAAGAGAAGGAAATAAGCAAGAACATTGACATTTCAATGTCATATTCATAAAAATATGATATCATGTAGATAGGCACTCAAAGCATCAGTGACAGCTCTCGTAAGTCCTCTCACCTCTCTGAAGCTGAATAGTTCACTGTGTGAGGAAATAGTCATGGTGACATGTCCGTTTTCTCCAATGTCAGAGTCTGTGGCTGATATCACGCACACATCTCCAGGTGATGAGGGAGTGTAAACACCTTCCTGAATCTCAATGCGGTCTGGGAGAGGAAGGAATTGTGGGTTGTTGTCGTTGACGTCCAGAACAGTGATGTTGACCTGAGCTGTGGAGCTTAAACCATCGACAGGCTGGTCTACAGCTATTACCTAAAGAAGACAATGCAAGTATCCCATTAAAATTAATATTTATCCTGAACATGGTGTGAATAGGTTTGTGATAGTTTTGTACCTCTATGATGTAATTGTCTATAGTTTCTCTATCCAAGGTGGCATTGCTTCTGAGTGATATTACTCCTTGACTGTTGATAACGAAGGTATCGCTGTGCATGATAAAGTGACCTTTAGAGAACCCACCCTGATCGGAAAGAAAACAAGTAAGTACATCAGAGTAAACTCGGAATGATGGTTTCATACAACAGAATTAAAGTTGAAGACTTGGGTAGTTAGAAGAGAGATCTAAGCGTTATGCCTTGTATTCTTGCATTTTTAAGCCATTTCTAACATGTTTTGAGCAGTATGATGAGAATTACCAGTTAAGGTTTTCTAAATTGGTTCTGGATGGTAGCTAGGGTGCTGCTAGGGAGCTCTGGTTGATTTGATGATAGCTAAGTTGTTGCTAAATTCAGGATCAATAGAATGTCAAATATAACCTGACATTCGATAAGTTTTCATAAGGTTCACCCTTTCAGTGTGCGTACTTGTGTATTTTTTTATTTTTCTTTGTTTATTTGATTTATTTTACAAACAGACAGTGAGGTTTTCAGGAACAGTACCAGGTCTAGGTCAGTCACAGTAATCTGAAGCACAAACTGCTCCTGTGGTGAATTTTCCAGAATAGACACTCTGTACTCATCCTGGTCAATTTTCGGAGGGTTGTCATTCATATCCTCAATGGTGACAAACACCTCTGCATCAGCCGTTTTGTTGGCATCATCCCACTGGGCTGCCTGTTTAAAAATGAATTCACGAATAAAAAATATAAAACAGAATACTGAAATCTGATAATAACATGGGGCTTATGGTTTTCATGAATGTCTTCATAAACATCTTTTACCTGTATCTTAATCGTTATTTGGTCAATTTCCTCTCTGTCTTGTGCCATTTTCACAGAGATGACCCCACTGTTTTGGTCGATTTCAAAGCTCCTCTCGTATTCATTTGGAAGGACTGGAACAGAAATATGGATTTATGTTTTGTTGTTCAGGAGCACAGAACTTTTTGTCAATGCTGCCCTGCAATGTTTATTAATAAATTAGCTTTGCTACTGAATTGCTACATTATATTCAATAGCAACAATCAGAGCTGGGTAGAAACCGATTACATGTAATCAGATTCCAAAAATTAAGTACTTGTAATTAGATCAAATTAAATTTTAAAATATTCGTAATCAGACTACAGTTACTTTTTATGGATTACATAATTACATATTATTTACACAGTAGCAATAATTTATTCATAATTTATTGAGTCTCCCTAATTCCTCTTTTTCATCTTTTAAGTTTCCTGTTCTAAAATAAATGTGATAAACCAGTAAAGTTAAAAGTAATCTAGAAGTAATCAAAAAGTAGTCTGATTATATTACCTAAAATGTGTAATTAACTACAGTTACTTAATAACTACGTTACTAACTACAGTTTTTGTCATGGAATTTGGAATCATTAATGTATTACAATTTGTAAGTAATCAAAACAAGTGTTGACAAAAGACGACTGTGTCGTCGCCCTGCGCCGGCTGCATCTGTGCTAAATAGTTGCACTTGATCACATTGATTGGAATGTTGTTCCAGGAACAACAAGAAGACTTTTCACACTTGAAATAAGGTGAGCATGATTTCACCAAGTAGAACATGTTCCCGGATCAGCATCCTCATTGATCCTGGAACAACATTCCAATCAACCAATCAGAATTGAGGGATAGTTCAACCTTCCACAGGAGCTTTTGAAACCGTTCTACTCTGCCATCATTGAATCCAGCTAATCACTCTGGACCCCTCACACCCAGCCTACTTCATCTTTGAACTGTTGCCATCTGGTCGGTGCTACAGAGGCACAGGAACAGTTTCTTCCCTCAGGCAATCCATCTCATGAACACTTGACAATAAAACATGGAAAACGCAACACTATCATACATTTATTTAACATACTTATTTACATTTCAAACTTGCTTATAGCACACCTGCACATACAAAATTGTCTATTTTGTGTTTTTGCTATTTTGTACATTGAATATTTGTATATTATTCTTTTTATTATCTGTGTCTTGTCACTGTCATTCTGTTGCACTGTGGAGCTTCTGTCACTACAACAAATTCCTCGTACGTGTAAACATACCTGGCAGTAAAGCTCATTGTGATTCTGATTCTAAATGTCATGTTTAGACTTATAACAACACCATTCTTATTCACCTATCATTTCCCGCTGATTTTAGGCCTATGTTATGGGTTGGGTTATGTTTAGGAGTAGGGACTATCTTTTTTGACAGTTCCAGAATCAACAAAACATTGACATCAAGGAACAATCTTACTTGCCAAAATTACAGCGAATTATATCATAGAAATTCAAATTAGATTGTATAATTTGAAGATTTAATGCAAAAATAGAATGGTCTGACTTTAGATTTGTGAAATTATTCAAAATAAGATGCCTGCACATGACAAAAACTGACAGAAAATGCTAATTTATTTTCTGACAGCAGGTGGCGCTTATGGAACAGCAGCGATATACGGTAGATTTCCCTGGTTACTGCTGTAAACAAAGCAGCTGCGCATAAAAACACTGCTTTAAAATGCATTATATGGAGGTAGAAGAAAAAGAAAATGCCTCAGAGGAACTGACCGTCATTCATATAAACCCCCACATATTTGTCTTTCTAAATTTTGAGCATCATGAACAGTGAACTTGATCTGCCTAGTTAAGTATTTTCTTCTCTTTACAGACTTAATAAAAATACCACATGTATTACATTTTGGGAAACGATTGCAATGCAGTTGGTGTGCAATTCTGGAATGAATGAATGAATGAATGAAAACTAAAAACTGATTCTGATTAATAGCTAGTCGACCAATGCATCTCTAGAAGTCGAAGCTTTTCCACACTGCTGATTAATGCTGCCTTCAGATGCAATTGGAAATTTCCCATTTCCTACTTATGAAGTCATGATTACGAGCTTGTTGCATTCAAGTGCTTTGTTGTAGGAAAGAATTAAATGTAGCATGTTGGTTGACAAGCATATAAACATTCACCGCCCTAGATTCTGGAATTTTGGTCAAATACATGCTTATTTAACTGTTTATAAAACTTACAATATGCTTCACATTATTGTTCATATATAACCTATAAGCACACTACTTCTTGTGGAAAAAATAATAAAGAATAGCATTGGCAGCAGCATTCGTTGTCCCGTCCACAATGTTTGAAGTTTATGGCCTGCCCAGCTCAGAATCTCGGGTATCGAAATTATGCTGTGTTCACACCATGTTGTAATTACCGTAATTTTGAGATGACAACACATGATGTTCACGTCTTTGGATTTGTAATTACGTGATTCTGAGGCAACACTATCTACGTCTAAATAGGCTGAATCTGCGGCGGTCAGGTGAAGTCGTAGCTCTTGGAGAATTCCCAGTTTATCAGTTGCAATTACAAGTTAGACATGAACACTTTTTACAAGTTGGATCTCGTAATTACGGTAATTACGACATGGTGTGAATGCACCTTTTGGTGCGTTCAAGTCATGTTGAACAGATAGTATTTATGAGCTAAACGCACATGAACATCACCACAAAGTCGCAGTCACCAGTGGGGAGTTGTGGTTTTTCTTTAAGCAACGATCTGTTTGAGTTGGGGCTGTGTCATTGAGAAACACTGCGCAATCAATGGATGCAATGATATTCCACAGTACTTATAGGTATTAAGCAGCAACATTGTCAGGGTTTTTTTATTTACAAAAAATAAGCTGATTGAATAAAATAGGACAGGATTGTAATGTAACAATAACAAGTTTGTATACAATACAGTTTAAAGTGGCATCATAAATTAATTAAAAAATAAATTAAAAACACACCTGATGCACATTCTTTGCTCTTGATTTTCTAATAACTGCATGCTATGAATCATTAGGTAATCACTAGTACATAGTCAGTTCATCCTTTATAAAGCATTGTCCCAACATTAATAGTCATTAGTAAGCAGTTTATAAATATAGCTGTAAATGCCTTGTTCTTGATTTATAAGCATATCTATTACAAAGGAGAGTTAAAAGCTCAGTTATCTTCCTAACAGAAAAAATAAACAAAGAGATACAGAACTCAGAAATATTTATTTCAAGATGCGAAAAAATGAAACTGTACACTTGAATGTTTATTTTATTTATTTTTTTCTATGAAATTGCAGAGGTTTATTTTTCATTTTTTATCAAGTGTACAGTTTCATTTTTTGCATCTTGAAAAAATATTTCTGTGTTCTGTATCCCTCTGTGTTGTGTTTAACTTTTGTGTTTGAAAGATAAATGAGCCCTTAACTCTCCTTTGTAAATGCTTTACAAGATATGAATAGTCCTCAGTTTAGATGAGCTCACAAAAACAGATGACTGGCAGCTACTAAATGTTTTATAACTACCTGACTTAATCATGAATTACAGCGGGAATATGTGTTAATAAAGCATTCATTAACACACTGGGCAACTATTATCATGTGTCTAAATAATAAGATTTACAAATGTACATTTAAATAGTTTATTAATCATTTACTTACACTTTCTAAATGATCTTATGAACCACTGTCAGCTCCTAAATAACTGGTTTGTAAATAACGTAATAACTTAGAAATGATAAATTGATTGTTAATAAAGTATGAAAATACAATTTTTAAACAGTATAGATATGCTCAATAACAAAACATTTATAGCTGTATTTATAAACAGCTTACTAATGCCTATTAATGTTGTAACAATACTTTATAAAGAATGAATTGACTATTTACTAATGCTTAACTATTGATTCATAGTGTGCAGTTATTATAAAGTGTTACCGGAAACTCTTATTTACGCTAACTGTGATAGCACGTGAAAGCAGCATTAAAATAAGTAGGCGGTTCTTCGAGCTCTGACATGACATCTGAACCAAATACTATAGATATACAAAGACTCCTGATTTGATTTGAAATAAGTAATTTAATTGTGAGTTCAGTAGGCAGTTTTGGAGATTTCAGATTCCCCCATTCATTTAGAAAGGACTTGGTCTTGGATGAGCTGCCTGGAGGCGTTTCAAATATGGCCACCGAGTGAACAGACTTTCCTTGAAAAGGACTTTGTCAGAACTCGCTGTTCTTGTTTTGGGTTGGTGCGTCCTGTTGTGATGGTTAGTGTTGCATTACCGTGCACACCCTTTCTGGACTGATCACCTATGACTGACTGTATTAGTCCCCTGAGTGCATGAACCAAACCGCAGTGTCCATACCGTGATGGTTCGGGACAAATACCTGCACCGTTACACCCCTAGAGTGTTGTAAATCTTCTGTTAACAGTACCTCCTGATATGCTGTAAACTACAGGCTCGCCTGTGTCACCATCTTGAGCTTTTATGGCCTCAGGAGTGACGTTTGAGAATTGTCCTACCTATGCCGTGCACAGACAGAAAACACATAAAGGGTTTTATTTGTGTGGTCAGACATGCGTTTTAACCATTGATCTTCTCCTCTGACGTCATTTACCTGATTTTCCTCAATGGATGCCTTGTAGAGACTGTGATCAAAATAAAGGTTTAGGTTGTCAGAATCTTCAACCGTTATTCTAACTGTTGTTGTGTCACTGAGTCCTCCTATATCCTGCAAAGAAACATGTTGTATTACTCTCTTCCCTAAAATGATAGTTCATCCAAAAACTAACATTTCAGTGCATGGAAAAAAAGCAGTTTGGACATTCTGATAAGCATCTGATGAGAAAGAAAGTCAATGTGAGGGTAAGTAAATGATGATAGAATTTTCACTCTTGAGCAATACTTGGGTGGGATGTGAGAGTTTGTCTTTACTTCAGCTTCCACGGTGAAGATGTACTGTTGAACATTGTTGTAGTTCAGACGTTTAGTCAATCTGATGCTGCCGTCGTCTGTCACATCAAAGTCATCTGGTACTGGAGGCTGTCAGGGCATGTGATTTAAAAGAGAACATCTGTAAAATCTATAACACAAATTGAGCTCACACATTATTACACTCATATTTACATATTTAGTTTTCTTTCCTAAAAAATAACTGAATGCATGAATGAACTAAACAAGAGTTAGACTACAGGTGCATCTCAATAAATTAGAATGTTGTGGAAAAGTTCATTTATTTCAGTAATTCAACTCAAATTGTGAAACTCGTGTATTAAATAAATTCAATGTACACAGACTGAAGTAAAGTCTTTGGTTCTTTTAATTGTGATGATTTAGGCTCACATTTAACAAAAACCCACCAATTCACTATCTCAACAAATTAGAATACTTCATAAGACCAATAAAAAAACATTTTTAGTGAATTGTTGGCCTTCTGGAAAGTATGTTCATTTACTGTATATGTACTCAATACTTGGTAGGGGCTCCTTTTGCTTTAATTACTGCCTCAATTCGGCGTGGCATGGAGGTGATCAGTTTGTGGCACTGCTGAGGTGGTGTGGAAGCCCAGGTTGCTTTGATAGCGGCCTTCAGGTCATCTGCATTGTTGGGTCTGGTGTCTCTCATCTTCCTCTTGACAATACCCCATAGATTCTCTATGGGGTTCAGGTCAGGCGAGTTTGCTGGCCAATCAAGCACAGTAACACCATGGTCACTGAACCAGCTTTTGGTACCTTTGGCAGTGTGGGCAGGTGCCCAAGTCCTGCTGGAAAATGAAATCAGCATCTCCATAAAGCTTGTCATCACTGACTGTGGAAACTTCACACTGGACTTCAAGCAACATGGATTCTGTGCCACTCCACTCTTCCTCCAGACTCTGGGACCTTGATTTCCAAATCAAATGCAAAATTTACTTTCATCTGAAAAGAGGACTTTGGACCACTGAGCAACAGTCCAGTTCTTTTTCTCTGTAGCCCAGGTAAGATTCTTCCAACGTCGTTTCTGTTTCAGAAGTGGCTTGTTAGCCCTTTTCCTGAAGACGTCTGAGCGTGGAGACTCTTGATGCACTGACTCCAGCTTCAGTCCACTCCTTGTGAAACTCTCCAAAGTGTTTGAATCGGCTTTGCTTAACAGTATTCTCAAGCTTACGGTCATCCCTGTTGCTTGTGCACCTTTTCCTACCCAATTTCTTCCTTCCGGTCAACTTTGCATTTAAAATGCTTTGATACAGCACTCTGTGAATAGACACCGCTTTCAGTAATGACCTTCTGTCACTTACCCTCTTTGTGGAGGGTGTCAATGATTGTCTTCTGGACCACTGCCAAATCAGCAGTCTTCCCCATTATTGTGGTTTCAAAGAACAAGAGATACCCTGAATTTATACTGTAGGGATGGTCATTTAATGAAGCTCAAATGTAAATATTCTAATATTTTGAGATTCTGGATTATTGACTTTCATGAGCTGTAAGCTCTAATCATCAAAATTAAAACAAAAAAACTTTTGAAATGTTTTACTTTACATGCAATGAATCTAAAATATGTGAAAGTTTCACTTTTTGAAATAACTTACAAGAAAAAATGAACTTTTTCACGACATTCTAATTTATTGAGATGCACCTGTATATATGTGTACGATGGTGCAGACTACATATTATTTTTCCGCTTAATTAATGTCAGTTGTGTTTCCACTTTATTTGCAAAAGCCGTAACAGATTTAGTTTAATTGTGCAGGTGCAAGCCCCCATTAATTTCAGACCCGAGGTCAGGGGAAGACATGATTCAGTGAGAGCGTGGTCCAAATGCATTTGGCAAGTTCACCAAAAAGAGAGAAATGACTCAAAAGAATGGTTAAATCACGAATGATTGGAATCGCTGGCTCTTTTTGTGAAGCCAGTTGCGTTATTCAGTTCCAGACTCACCAGTATAGAATATGTAACATTATTGTTTTCTGGAGAAACATCTGCATCGTCAGCCCTCACCCTGAGCACATCTGTACCCACAGCTGTCGTCTGGAGCAAAAGACAGGGTTTACCAAGAGATGTGAGGTCTCTCACTGACCAAACACACTACAGCTGTGTAATAAAGATGTGACATTACACACACCTCTGACACTGTGGCGCTGTATGTTTTGTTCTGGAAGATCGGAGGGTTGTCATTGACGTCCAATACGTATACTGTCCGGTTGTTTTTCACCTGAAATAATCATTGAAGACCTTATAATGAAGATTTATGTTCTGATACTTTTTTCTTTAATGCTTCACGTCTTTCTGAATGATTTGATAATGTTATTGTGTGAATAAACCTACCCCTGTGTTTGAGCAGGTGACCGAATAAAACAAAATCCCTCTAGTCTAGAAGAAAGAAAACACACAAAGAGACATACAGCATGTGAGTTGTTCATTTTATATTTATATACTTTATCTAACAGATATAATAGAGAAACAAACCTCCTTTATTTCCTCAGCGTCCAGTGGTTTTCTGGTCCGTACAGTAGCGTTTGAATCTCCATCAGAGTGAATCAGCTCCAGCAATTCAACACCAGGAAAGAGATGCCACTCCAACACCAGACGATCATCAGGACTGATATTAGTCAGATTCTCTAAATCACCTGTAGGGCAGAATAAATACACATTTAAATACATATTCTAACACAAGATCAAATAACACATATTCATATAAATACTAGACTATGCCATATTGTTCTTACATTACTGCTCTTGTAATATTCACAAGCAAAAGCATTTTAAATGACCACAGAGGGACTATATAAATCACATTGTTTGTAATATAGTTATACAAATACCAAATTTTGTTCTTGAAACAATGTTTATATGTGAAAAGAAACTTGTAGTATTGTGGACTATTCAGTTTATAAAGTCATGTGGGCATATCTCACCTTCATATCCCTCCAGGACGCTCCCTACTGTGAAGTGACTTCCAGTTGCACAGTTTATCTCTGTAGAAGCTAAAACAGTAAGAGTAAGTAAGTAATTGGTTTAAAAATGTAACAAATCACTAAAAGCCTGAACAAATACACTACAGTCACAATACATTGTAAAAACAATATATGCCATTTTAAAACTGGCCATTAGATTAGTTTTTTAATTGATATGCTGGTGACATGGTTCAGCTGTCATTCTAATTTATCACTGGATAACAAAAATTATTCCCAAAATCACTTCAAAATATTACTATTAAATTAATATTATTCAGTGAATTTACTTCATATTTAATCCTGACAAGCATTTTACTTCCAGTCTTCTGGAAGGCTTTTGTCCTGTAAAACATATGAACCTACAGAACAAGACAGATTTTATTACAGAGCAAGTTAGCCCTCAAATCCAAATGTTTGAGGTTAGTACTTTTTAGTACTTTCAGTTAGAAGTTAATACATTTGGTTATATAAGAATTTGACTTACCAGTCACACTGTGGACATGCAGACAGGCCAAAATCAATAAAATAGAAAATAAATCCGTCTTTTCCATAATTCGCTGTCAGTGCAGCTTGTATTATGAAGCTGGCAGTGAAGAGAGTGACTATTCCTTGTGAAACATCTCTTTATTGTATGTCACAAACAGTTCTCTGCTGTAAGCAGGTATCAAAAGTGCTTCATAGAGACTGATAATGCAGGATTGATGTGGGATATATCTGCCTTATTCTATGTTGCTACTGCCAACGCTATCAAAGGTTACCTTATCACTGCTTAATAGTCACACACAATAAACCCCTTATATAAATGTTTGAAAGATTATTATATCTGGTGCTGATGATTTTATGTAATTAAAAATTTGAATGTTTGTAATTTAGTAAGATTTTTTCTTTCTTTTTTTTTTTTTTTGCCTGACATGATAAAAAGGTTTCTCTTTCCCACCATTGACGGAATTTTCCATCAATTCATGTTTTCACTGTTAAACAGTAGGGGGTGCCATTACACATCTTCAGAAATAGTACAGAATCTCCAGATCCAAAAAACAAGAGAAGAAGCAGCAGAAACAAGGGATCAAACCATTGCTTATGCACATGTAAGCTAAGCTGATCATTAAACACTCAACAGCATGTCTATTATGTTTTGGTCATCAATTTGGATCCTGACATTGGAAAAAAAAATTGATTTTTTTAAAACTTATTTTTTAAAAATGAGACGTACCCACATTGAAATGTTGAAAAAAAAGAATGCATGAAGAATAAAGGAAGATTCTAGTGAACTGAAGACCTTGATTATAGCTGGTTCAGGTGTGTTTAATTAGAGCTAGACTCTGCTGGATAGTAGCTTTACAGGAACACGATTAGAGACCCCTTCAAAAGTTTATGCATGGGTCAATAGCAGACTCCAATTAACAAAAACAACAAAAACCTGGTCAGTTAGCCTTCCTCAGCGCTAGTTCTTTGGCATCAGTTTGGTGTGTCCCTAGTAGAAATCCTTAATCTGTCCGTTGTTTTCTGATGGAAGGGGTGCAAGTCTTGTAGCATGAAGGTAGCCATCACATACACTCAGACTTAATCTGCGTTCCATTATTTTGAATAAATTACCATAATGAACCGAACCTTTTTGTGTTGTCCCTTTTTGTGTGATGGGTCTGACCATAACATAATTGGGGGCTCATTCAAAACTATCACGTTTATAATTTTGAACTGTTTGGTGTTGGAGGAAAGATTTGTGGCCATACCGTCATCATCGTAAGCAACTGTTTGGATTATTTTTCATGTGGATTTACTGTGATCCCATGTGAGTATTTGCTCTATTTTTTGTAGTCGTCTGGTAGGATTGGACCTGCCACTTTGTTAGTTTGCCTTTTTTATTTTTAGTGGTTATTCAGAGTGGGGGGTACGCTTCAGTTCACCTGTGGCTGCTCTTGTCAGTGGGTGCGCAGGTGTTCATGATTTCAGCGTTTAAATTCGCCTCGAGCCCCTAATGCCACTGAAGACTAGGGAGTAACAATTAGTGTTAAAATAGGGTAAATACAATTTTGTTGTGGGATCGCTTTCAGTTACAATCATTTTTGTGAATTTGCATAAGTGATTTTTGAAGTTCATTTTGAACTTGTAGAATTTTTCATGGTTATTTCGTCTTTTGCGGACAAAATTAGTTATATTCTGCTTATTCAAGTAAATTGGTCTTTGGTGAGAGTGATTTAATAGTTAAATTGCTTACACAGGTTTGGCTTAAGTTGATGTTGTTTGAAATAATGCAATGTTGCTATTGTGAAAGTCTGTGATTTACTCCAGAAGGAAAAAAACCCCCCGATGCATTAAGAGCCGGGGGGTGAGAACTTTTGAACAGAATGAAGCTCTGTACATATTTCTTATTTTGCCCAAATATCATATTTTTCATTTAGTACTGCCCTTCAGAAGCTACAGAAGATACTCACATGTTTCCCAGAAGACAAAATAAGTTAAATTTACCCTGATCTTCAAATTCAAAAGTTTTCACCCCTCGGCTCTTAATGCATGGTTTTTCCTTCTGGAGAATCAGTGAGTGTTTGAACCTTCTGTAATAGTTGCATAGGAGTCCCTCAGTTGACTTCAGTGTGAAAAGATGGATCTCAGAATCATACAGTCATTGTTGGAAAGGGTTCAAATACACAAAAATGCTTGAAAACCAAAGAATTTGTGGGACCTGAAGGATTTTTCTGAAGAACAGCAGGCAGTTTAACTGTTCAGGACAAACAAGGGACTCATGAAAAACTATCATCACTAAACAAAAAAAAAAAACAGCTGTGGATCATTCAGGTAACAACACAGTATTAAGAATCAAGTGTATGTAAACTTTTTGAAAGGGGTAATTTTTTATAAATTGAACTATTATTTTCTCTTGTTGACAATAAATATCTCTTTTAAAAGACTTATTTATGGGCTTTTTATGCCTTTAATTGGACATGACAGTGTAGAGTAGACAGGAACGCTTTTTTGGGTGAAGAGAGAGCTTAGGGGGATCGGACCACAAGCTGGGATTCAAACTTGGATCACCCCGTGAGTGCAGTTGCGTGGTATGTCGGTGCACTAACCGCGAGGCTATTGGCGCCGACTGTGTAAACATTTATGTGAAATATCTCATTCAGGTCAGTACTAAATAAAAAATAACATGCAATTTGTATGATCCCTCTTATTTTAGTAAAGCATTTAGTTAAACATTTTGCAGATTCTGCATGGTGTATGTAAACTTTTGACTTCAGCTGTATATATTTTAGAACATTGGCATGTAAAACGCTGCAACATGACAGTGCAAACAACAATACAATCAGAAATGGACATTCACTGTCAGCGCTCCTGCTCATGTATCCAGGACCCTTATTGATTGATGAATCTGCAAAGAATTGTCTGTCTGTGAGTCATTAAGAGATTCTATCTAAAGAAATATAAAGGTAAACATGCAAATTCATATTTCTCCAAATGTGCACACTTTTAGACTAAAATGGGAGCAAGCACAATTGAATATGCAGTCTACAAGTATGTGTCTCGTTATTCTATTCAAAATATCAGTAACTACCAATTTGGCATTCCTTACAGAAATTACAGAAAAATAATTACTGTCATAACAAAATATGATCATAAGCGGTGGTAAAATATCAAAGCTATCTAATCTAATATTTCAAAGCTCAAAATCAAATAAGAATCCATATTTATTTTTAAAAATTACAATTTTATTTTAGAATTTATTTAACAAGTCACCTGGAAAGTGAATTAATTTAAATATCCTTAAATATCAATCTCCTTGATTGAAAAGTTGTAGGAAGAGCTCTCAAAAGCCAAACCGTCAGTTTTTAAATGGATCAAGACTTTGGCTGTAGAGAGAAGAAAGAAGAAAGGATGTAATTTATGAATGCTGAAAGGCAATAACAGCTGTATTAACACTTGGTGCACACAGACATGTTTCTGCCTTTTCATATTTATATAAGTGGGAACATGCTGCACCCAAACCTTCATCAGATTGTGCTGGTGTTCCCTGATCTGTCGCTATAGCAGTAAGGGTTAGCAGTGTATCTTCTGTGACCTCACTAAGGTCAGAGGTCAAAGTGATGTCTCCTGTTTCAGCATCCAGTGCGACCATAGAAGAGTCTTCAGAGAAACTACAGAAAGACATTCATGCATCCATCTTAAAATAGGTGTCATGTATGTAAGTGTGTTTTATATTATTAATCCTGAAGAGTTTAACTTTTCTAAATGGAAGCTTAGTTATAAGTATGAAAGTCTTGAGCTGTACCTGTAGCTAATGATTGTGTTGGATCCAGCATCTTTATCTGTGGCAGAGACTGTCAGCAGCACCTCTCCAACCTTGGCGTCTTTAACCAGAATGCTTCCGCTGTAGGTGTCAGAGCTGAAGACTGGAGCGTTGTCATTGACATCTGTGATACTGACCCTCACTGTGGTGATGTTCTGCAGAAAATGAACACAAGCAACCCTTGTGTTGTCTAATAAAGTTGTCTAATTTGCTTGCTACCAAGTGCTTCAAACTAAACGTGGAAAATCTTTCAAATTTTCTAATACATGAAGCCCTGGCAAATCAAACAACTAGTTCTTTCTTAGAATCACTTGTACAAACATAGATTTGTATGCTGCCAGACAGATAAACCTTTTACTCCTGCCAATAAGATGCTTGCATTCTGAGAAATTTTTGCATTTTTTATATGCAACAGCCAATCTGTGAACAGTCTGTGGGAACGCCGTCTGTTGTGGAGACTAAGATTGTTCCAGTCAATACAATTACAAAACTGTATTAAAGTCGCACCATGCAATAATGTAAATAAGTGGAAATTAATACATTTCTTGGTGGGATTGCATGATCCATTGCAACAATCATACACATCCTGTGTCTCCCGATCCAGCTCTACAATAGCTAGTAGAGTCCCATCCTACAAGAGAAGGAAATATTTTTGTACAAGCTGAGTAAGATCTGGACACTGACATTACAATGTCTATAAAATATGATATAATGTAGATAGGCACTGAAAGCATCAGTGACAGCTCTAGTAAGTCCTCTCACCTCTCTGAAGCTGAATAGTTCACTGTGTGAGTAAGTAGTGATGGCAACACGTCCGTTTTCTGTTGATAATGAAGGTATCACTGTCCATGATGAAGTGACCTTTAGAGAACCCACCCTGATCGTAAAGAAAACAAGAAAAGGTAAGTGCATCCAAACAACAATTCTGGCTTGGCAAAGGCTTACTTGGTTTGACGTTTGAGGATTATTTACAGTGTAGGTCTTTTGTAGTTTGAATACTTATAACCTAGACATTTCATGTCAGTTTTGATGAGATTCGCCCTTTTAGTGTTTGTGGGTGTGTATTTTTTGGTCACACTTTAGTTTGGGGACCAATTCTCTCTATTAACTAACTATTAACTATGACTTCTGCCTCAATAAACTGTTAATTTGCTGCTTATTAATAGTTATTTTAGATACGGGGAGATTAAGGGATCTTTGTCATGCAGAACAAGGCATTAATATGTGCTTTTATAAGTACTAATAAACAGCCGATATGCTAGTATTATGCATGCTAATAAGAATTGGTCCTTAAAAATAAAATGTTACTTTTTTATTATTTATTTGTACAAACAGACAGAGATGTTTTTAGGAACAGTACCAGGTCTAGACCAGTGATTTTAGTCTGAAGCAACTGGTCCTGTAGCAAATTTTCCAGAATAGACACTCTGTACTCATCCTGGTCAAATTTTGGCGGGTTGTCATTCACGTTCTTAATGATGACAGATACCACAGCGTTTGCCGTCTTACTGGCATCATCCTGCTGAGCTGCCTGTTTTTACAAAGAAAGATTCTTAGAAAACACAAAGAATCAAAATACTGAAATCTCTTCCGATTCATCCCATAAGCCCAATGGTTTTCATGCATGTCTTTAGAAACGTCTTATACTTGTATGTAAACCGTTATCTGGTCAGTTTCTTCTCTGTCTAGTGCCGTTGTCACAGAGATGACCCCAGTCCTCTCATCAATATTAATGCTTCATAGAGACTGTGATCAAAATAAGGGTTTAGGTTGTCAAAATCTTCTACCGTTATTGTAACTGTTGTTGTGTCACTGAGTTCTCCTATATCCTGCAAGAAAACAAACTCACTTAAAAATAACCCCACTAGTAACCCAACTATTGCTAACTGTGGTTTATTTTAAAGGGTTAGTTCACCCCAAAATGAAAATTCTGTCATTAATTACTCACCCTCATGTTGTTCCAAACCCGTAAGACCTTCGTTCATCTTCAGAACACAAATTAAGATATTTTTGATGAAATCCGAGAGCTCTCTGACACTCCGTAGACAGCAACACAACTGTAATGTTCCCAGTCCCAGAAACGTAGTAAATACATTGGTAAAACAGTCCATGTGACATCAGTGGCTCAACTTCAGTTTTGCGATGCTACGAGAATACTTGGAACATTTCAGTTGTGTTGCTGTCTATGGAGTGTCAGAGAGCGCTCCGATTTCATCAAAAACATCCTAATTTGTGTTCCGAAGATGAACAAAGGTCTTATGGGTTTGGAACGGCATGAGGGTGAGTAATTAATGACAGATTTTCATTTTGGGGTGAACTAACCCTTTAACCTAATGAAATAAGTAAAATTCTCACCTCAGTAAGTTGGACTGAAAGTTACCCAACCACTGAATTTACTATTATTATAATTTTTAATGACATTAAATTTTATTTTGTTCTTTGTTTTTAAATACCGAATCTTTATTTGATATAATAAACAATAAGAATTTTTTTTTTTTACATTTTTTAAAATATAAAATATTCAGATTTTATAAAATACAAGAGAGAGAAAATCCAAAAACAAATACACATATCAGTGTCTATCTATCTATATGCTAATGCAGTGGTTTTCAAACCTGTCCTGCAAGCACCCCTGCCCTGCACATTTTGTATGTCTCCCTTGTCAGACACACCCAATTCAGGTCTTGCGGTCTCTACTAATGAGCTGATGAGTTGAATCAGGTGTGTCTGATAAGGGAGACATACAAAATGTGCAAGGCAGGGGTGCTTGCAGGACAGGTTTGAAAACCACTGTGCCAATGGTTTATAGCAGGCATCCTCAAATCTGGCCTACTCCTGCAGAGTTTAGCTCTAACCCTAATCAAACACACCTGAGCATGCTAATCAGAGTCTTCAAGATCATTAGAAAATCACAGGTAAGTGAGTTTGATCAGGGTTAGGCCCAAGCTCTACTGCTAGTCATCCCTCAGGAAAGATCTGAGGAACCCTGGTTTATAGTTATTAATTTTAGGAAGCTAATTGGGAAAGTGTATTCATTTCCATGCCATTCTCTGGAGTTCAGGACATTATTCAATAAAACTGTCAAGGAATTATAACTTCATTTTAAAATGACAAAGATACAGTTTTTTGTATATATTTAACATTCAGTAAGTAATAATTAATAAGAGATATATAAATAATAAACTTATAAGGTTTACCTTACATAATTAAGCTGCTGGTGCTGTCTCTTGACTGGACTGTATAAATTTTAACTGTCACTGCAGAAGCCGTACTTTATTTTAACTTGCTGGATTGATACTAAAATAACCCTAAAATCTAAAAAAAAAAAAAAAAAAAACCCAGCAATTAAAATAATAATAATAATAATTTAAAAAAATAACCCAACATAGTGATCCAATATGTGCAACCCAACATTTTTACTATGTAGTGTTGAATTACTAACAACCATAAAATGATAGTTCTCAGTGCAAAAATCATAATCCTGTCATCACCAAGGCTGTTCCTGATCCTCACACTTTTACTGTATGGAAAAAAAGCAGCTAGGACATTCTGCTAAACATCTCTTTCTGAGTTCCACAAGTGAGTATATGATGACAGAACTTTGATTTTTGGGTGAACTATGCTTTGAATGATGTACAAGAGCAATATTTTGAAATTTATTGATCAAAATGATATGGATGTATGACTGGTAGGGTGTGAGAAAGTTTGTCTTTACTTCAGCTTCCACAGTGAAGATGTACTGTTGATCATTGTTGTAGTTCAGACGTTGTTTCAACCTGATGTTGCCGTCCTGTCTCACTTCAAAGTCATCTGTTACTGGAGGCTGTTAATAGAGTGGAAGTGATCAATTAAAATGAGGATGAGCTTACATAGCCATTGCACAATGCAGCCTATTGTATATATCAAATTCATGAGAACTGTTCACGACCTACCAGTATAGAATATATAATTCTGTTGTTTTCTGTAGAAACATCTGCATCGTCAGCCCTCACCCTGAGCACATCTGTACCCACAGCCGTCGTCTGGAGCAAAAGACAGGGTTTAGTCAAAGTCAAAGTCAAAGTCTGCTTTATTGTCAATTCTGCCACATGTACAGTACATACATACAGAGAATTGAAATTGCGTTACTCTCAGACCCTTGGTGCATACAGATAACACTAAACACTAACAGTAGAATGTAAAAATACAGATAAATACAAATCAAATATATATATATATATAAAAAGGCAACTATTACAAATATACAAATAAAGACAAGTAAAAAATAGATGAAGTAGCATAAGGCACATGGTAGATAGAGTGCAAACCAGTGAAATAACAAACAGTGCAGATATAATTGGTGTAGTGCAAAAGAGCTTATCAGTCTATTTCAAAACTGACAAAAGCTCAGAGAGCAGTCTTTATACAAACTGTCAGAAGACAGAGGAATTAGTTGAATGAAGGTCAGTCTAATGCTGTACCAAAGTGACTGGTGCTGGTCACAGTGTGTAGTGGGAGGGAGTGGGGGGGGGAGTCAGAGGGTCAAAGTTCAAGAGGTGCGTGGGGCAAAAGAGGGGAGGAGGGGCAGAGTCGGGAGAGGGATTGAGCTTCCTGACAGCCTGATGTATGAAGCTGTCCTTCAGTCTGCTGGTCCTGGCCTGGAGACTCCACCGATCTCCTCCCCTGATGGCAACAGCTGAAGAAGCTATGTGATGGGTGGGTGGGATCTCACCTGCAATGCAGAGGCTTTGCGGGTGAGGCGGGTGTAGATGTCCTGGAGGAGGGAGAGAGGGAACACCAACAATCTTCTCAGCTGCTCTCACTATCGTTGGAGTGACTTGCGCCAGGACGCGTTGCAGAGCGCCATACCACACAGTGATGCAGCCTAGTCAGAATGCTCTCGATGGTGCTCTGTAGAAGATGCACATGATGGGGGCGGGGCTCTGGCTCCTTCTGAGTTGCCAGTGCTGCAGTGTTGTTAGTCAGGAAGGTCCTCTGTGATGTGTACACCCAGGAACTTAGGTGCTGCTCCACTCTCCTGATCGCACCATTGATGGTCAGAGGAGCATGCTGAGTGTGCACTCTCCTGAAGTCAACAACAATGTCATCGTCTTCTCCACATTCAGAGAGAGACTGTTGTCACTGCACCACCCGGCCAGGCGGCTCACCTCGCTCTGGTTTGTCTCTTCTATTTGCTGATGAGACCCACCACAGTCGTGTCATCCACAAATTTAATGAAGTTGGAGTTGTTTGATTGTGCAGTCATGGAGTCCCAGCAGAGTGAAGAGGAGGGAGCTCAGCACATCCTTGGGGGCCCCTGTGTTCAGTGTGATGGTGCTGGATGAGTTACACCTTGCGACCCGTACTGCCCCGAGGTCTCCCCAGTCAGAAAGTCCAACAGCCAGTTGCACACAGCGAAATATCGGCAAGCTGGACCAATTTATGAATGAGCTGTTGAGGGATAGGGTGTGTTGAATGCTGAACTGAAGTCTATGTGAACTAGCATTCTGACATATGAGTCTTTTTGTCCAGATGTGTGAGTGCTGAGTGGAGGAGCAGTGCGATGGCATCATCGGTCGGCCGGTTGGGCCGATATGCAAACTGGAAGGGGTCCAGGGAGGGGGGAGGACAGACTTGATGTGGTGCATGACTAGCCGTTCAAAGCACTTCATGAGAATAGGAGTAAGTGCTACTGGATGGTAGTCATTGAAGCAGGATGGAGATGACTTCTTCGGGACTGGAATGATGGTGGTAGCTTTGAAGCATGTGGGGACAACAGCCTGACTTAGCGAGATGTTGAAAACGTCTGTGAAGACATCAGTGAGTTCCACTGCACAGTCTCTCAATACACGCCCAGGAATGTTGTCAGGACCTGGAGCTTTGTGTGCATTGATCCTGCTGAGGGATCTCCTCACGCTGTCCGGGGACAGTGTCATCACCTGGTCGCCTGGTTTACTAAGAGATGTGAGATCTGGTTTACTAAGAGATGTGAGATCCCTCAGTCACCAAACACACTACAGCTGTATAAAGTCGTGACATTACACACACCTCTGACACTGTGGCGCTGTATGTTTTGCTCTGGAAGATCGGAGGATTGTCATTGATATCCAGAACATCTACTGTCCGGATGTTTTTTAGCTGAAATGAACAATGAAGACTTTATAGTCAAAGTTTTTGTGTTCAATCTTTATTTCTATAATGCTTTAATTATTTTATGATGTCATTAATTAAACAAACATACCCCTGTGTTTGAGCAGGTGACTGAATAATATAATTTCTCTCCATGCTAGAAAAAGTAAAACATACAAAAAGTAAAACACTTTATATTTAGTGCCCTTTACTGTGTACTTAGATTTAAATGAATCATTTGATACAGTGCAATTATTCTGTACATACATGTTCTTACACTGTACTTATATTTTTAAATATACCTATGTAATTACATCTGTAATTAGTTTCTGTAATCACATTTATAATTACACTGTTGACCCATCCCTTACACCTTAACCCACCCTTAAACCTACCCATACCACTTAACCTGTCCCTAACCTTACCCGTATCACACCTCAATAGCAGCAGAAGTGTTTTGCAATACAATTTGAACACAATAAGTACATTGTACTTATTTTTTTATGTAAGTGCATAGTAGTTAAGGCCACTTAATATAAAGTATGACCAAAAAATTAAATGCAATATCCAGCTCAATGAATCAGAGAGGCTTGAACAAACCTCCTTTAGTTCATCAGCGTCCAGTGGTTTTTTGGTCCGTACAGTAGCGGTTGAATCTCCATCCAAGTAAACCAGCTCCACAAATTCCAAGCCAATAGGAAAGAGATATGCCTCCAGCACCAGACGATCACTAGGACCGATATTAGTGAGAATCTCTACATCACCTGTAGGCCAGGTTAAATACACATTTAAATACATATTCTAACATACAGCCTAAAACATAAATACTAGATAATATCAGTATTGTTCCTTAAATATTGTTTTTTACTTGCAAATAGTATCGTGAACTAATAGTATTCAGTTTATAAAGTCATGTGGGCATATCTCACCTTCATATCCCTCCGGGAAGCTCCCTACATTGATATTAGTTCCAGTTGCACAGTTTATCTGTGAGGAACCTTAAACAGTAACAAGTCATTGGTTTAAGAAGTTAACAAAACGCTAAAGGCTTGAATTCAGTAGCACAAAATACACTAAATCATACAGTGTATTGATTTAACAATGAAAATTAATTGGTGAAAACTCAAGTGTCCAAATTAATGTAATTTAATCTTAAATCACTCCACTTATATAAGGGAGCAAAATTGTTTCTTATTAAATCCTGACAAGCATTTTAATTTATTAGGAGACCTTTGTCCTTTAAAACACATGCTTTTAAACAATAGACAATCGATAGAATTAAATGGAACTTGCTAAAAAGTTAGGCCTCACATCCAAATGTTTGAATTTAATATTGTTACTTAAGCTGACTGTGGATAAATCTGACTTACCGATAGCACTCCTTACACTGTGAACATGCAGACAGGCTAAAGTAATTAAAATAGAGAATAAGGCCATATTTTCCACAATTCACAGTCAGTGCAGCTTGTTTCATGAACCCTGGCAGTGAAGAGAATGACTGTTTGTTGTGGAATATTGCTCTCTGAGCTGTTTATTAATTGTATGCCATAAACAGTTATGGCCTCAAATGAAGATGTGTAAGCTGGTATCAAAAGTGCTTCATAGAGGCCAATTATTCAAGATTTACAGCATATAGGATGGATTTTTGACAAAAAAAAGTCATGTTACAAGTTTATTGGAGGATATCTCAAATTTTGAACCTATAGATTTTGTTATTGGCCTTTACTTGATCTTGTTCCACCATGTCTACTCATGCAATTGTTTCAGTCATCTGGGTCGATCCGTCTTATTTTGGAAGTAAGCTTTTTTCTGTGAATGTGTAAAACGTCTTTACACGTTTGATTGATTTGTCGCTAATGAGTAAATAACTAGAACACAAGATAACACACTGGTTTTGTGCAGCTAAAATAACCAGAAGCGGACGACACCAGAAGCCCACATTTAAGTTATAAATCTAAAGACTTTTATGCTGGACTTTGGCCTGCAATTGAACAGGTTGTACAGGCTAAACAGATACGTGAATGAATTCACGCCATGCACTGCTGTGTTAGAAGGCCTGGCTTTTTACTCAAGTGTTGCTAAGATCGCATTAGTGTCCCCAAAAGATTAGTTACATTTAGATATAAAAAGTTTAAGATGGACCAAAACTAACCAGCCTAGACAAATATGGGTTCCAATTAGATTCTATAAATTTAACTATTGATTAGACAATCAGTGATTAGGTTGTTAAAATGGAATCACTCAAAAATCATTGTAAGGTTTAAGATATTTTTCCATATCTTTTTATTATGTGGATGTTTTACTAGTGATGGTAGAACTTTACGAATATTTTGTTTTGAATCAGTGCTTTAATTGTACATTTGGCTTGATGTCTTGAAGTTCAAAACCTCCCCTTATCAATTCCACATTAATTTGATGATATTTCCACTACCATCCCAATTACCTCACCTTTATTTCTATTCACTACTGTTAATAAGTGTAATAATAAGTTTGTTTTGTTACTATAGTGATAAAAAGCATTTTTTTTACATTTTGTTTTAGAGGAATTTCTGCACTATTTAACGAAATATCTGAAAACATACATCTTGTGTCATCAAGGAAAATCACACTCTGCTCACTTAAGATATTTATTGACAAAAACAGTTTGAAAATTAATCAATACAGATGATAATTTCCAAAACGGTTGCCATATAATATTCATCAGTCTTTTTTTTTTTTTTTTTTTGTCTATCATATCAGTTTAAGATGCCACAACTGCTGGGGTTCCAGGAGGTATCATAAATGTCATTAATTTGTACTGTGTTGTTTGAACATGTCAAAACTGTTGTCAGTTTTGTAGAAAGAGCTATTATATTGACAGTGCCTTGAGCAAAAAAACAAAACAAAAAAACCACTAATGTACTGTTTTAGTAAGGCTTGACATGCAGTACACTCTGATGACAGATCCACCCAAAAAGATCCACCTCAAAAACAAACAAAAATAATGCAACAAAGATGTAACCACTAAAAGCTGATCACTTCTTTTAATTTTTGACCTCTATTAAAGGAGCAGTAAGGTTCAGATGTCCAGCAGTGCAAGGTCAATTTCCTGCCTGTTTTATTTGGAAATATTACCATGGATGTGACTGTTTTTGCTCAACCAAACCTCACGATCTACAGTTAAACAGAACTCCATGGCTCACATGACAAAACCTGCCTGAGCTGTTTGTTGCAAAGCGGTTTTACAAAATATAGTGCCTTAAAACTCCCTAAAACGGTTAGTTTGGGTGGATGAAGAAGAAACTTAGGGAGGAACCAAAACTCAGCAGGGAGAGCCAATCCTTTTGGAACATATTAAAAGAAAATTCTGAGAAATATCAATAATGGTGGGATGAACCAAAAGCACAGGTGCAGCTGCAGGTGGAGGTGATTCAAACAAATATAAGTCTGACGGATCACATACCGAAGACAGCGAAGACTAAAGAACATTTGAAGACCCTGATTCATCTGTATCTCTAACAACACAACGGTAAGACTCATTTTAATATGGTTGTTGTTTTTGTATGATTGCGGGGTTGTCCAGAAATGATAAATGACTGATAAATTGATACATTCTTATCTATAGTCCATATGCAGGTATTTTTGCATGTTTAGAACTAAAATAATAAGCTTTTTTTATTATTTCATCATTCCACATGCTATACAGTCATAGTGAAAAGGTGAATTCTCAGTAAATATAACATTTTTTGCAAATTACATACTGATTTAACAAAAAAAAGCGTGTGAAGCCTAACAAAATTATCATACTTATCTCTGCTTTCACTTTACTGTGTGTTTAATCTCCAGATTTCAGAGCAGAGAGAGATGAAGACCATTCTCTCAATGAAGATGTTGCTTCTGGTTCTGCTGGTATCCAGTCTGACTGAGGGACGGATTATGCGTAAATGTGAGCTGAAGTCCGAGCTGGAGGCGGCACGGTTTCCAGACATTAAGTTCATGGGAGAAAAATTGAGTGGAAAAGATCTTGTCGCTAGACGTGAGTTACTTTTCCTTCAGATTCCCATATTTCTCTCTCAGCCGTCAGGAGGCTATATTTCCATGTAGCTGTGAGGTTCATTAAGTTTTTTTCCATATGTTCTTTTTTTCATTGGTATGTAGATTTTTTTTTACTCTACTAGTGATGGGAGAGCTTTAAGAAACTTTTATTTTGAATCAGTGCTTTAATTGTACATTTGGTTTGACATCTTGAAGTTGCAAAACCTCCCCTTATCAATTCCAAATTAATTTGATGATATTTCCAAGCATTTTTTTAAAACATTTTTTTTAGATGAATTTCTGTAATAAAATATCTGAAAACATACATCTTGTGTCATCAAGGAAAATCACACTCTACTCACTTCAGATATTTACTGACAAAAAAACAATTTGAAAATTAGTCAGTACAGATGATAATTACCCAAACGGTTGCCATATAATATTCATTAGTCTTTTTTTTTTTTGTCTAAATGTCTGTTACGTCAGTTATACCTACATACAATTTATTTTATTTTATTTTATTATTTATTTATTTATTTATTTTCTATTTTTGTCTATTTATATTTATATATGTGTGTATTTTTATTCTCATTCTATTTTTTATTGTCTGTGGGTTGTTGTCTCTGTGTACTGGAAGCTTCTGACACTAAAACAAATTCCTTGTATGCACAAGCATACTTGTCAATAAAGCTCTTTTTGATTCTGATTCTTTTTTGAGGCAGTTGTCTGCAAGGCCAAAGGCTCTGGCTTCAACACCAACTTCAGACACTACTATGAAACAAACAATCCCGATGACACACTACCTCCTTCATCCACCTCCACCTTAAGGCCTACATCAAGTTTCACTTCAAGGGCCACAAGCTCCACCTCAAGACCAACCACAGACTCCACCACAAGACCAACCACAGGCTCCACCTCAAGACCTACCACAGGCTCCACCTCAAGACCTACCACAGGCTCCACCTCAAGACCTACCACAGGCTCCACCACAAGACCTACCACAGACTCCACCTCAAGACCTACCACAGACTCCACCACAAGACCAACCACAAGTCCCACTACAAGCTCCACTTCAACCTCCACCACAAGTCCCACCACAAGCTCCACTTCAACCTCCACCACAAGTCCCACTACAAGCTCCACTTCAACCTCCACCACAAGTCCCACCACAAGCTCCACTTCAACCTCTACCACAAGTCCCACTACAAGCTCCACTTCAGCCTCCACCACAAGCTCCACTTCAACCTCCACAACAAGTCCCACCACAAGCTCCACTTCAACCTCCACCACAAGTCCCACCACAAGCTCCACTTCAACCTCCACCACAAGTCCCACCACAAGCTCCACTTCAGCCTCCACCACAGACTCCACCTCAAGCTCTACCACAAGTCCCACCAACAAAGGCTCCACCACAAGACATGTCGCAAGCCCTGCCACAAGAAACGCCACAGGCTCCACCACAAGCTCCACTATAGGTACCACCACAGGCTCCACCTCAATCTCTACCACAAGCTCCACTTCAACCTCCACCACAAGTCCCACCACATCCACTAGTACAAGACCCACCACAAACTCAAGGAACTTCACAATCTCTCCTTCAAGACCCACCCCAAGGAATGCCTCAAACAACAACAGAGGCCGGCGTCACATTCCTGGTTTTAACAAACCCAACCATCCCATATTTAGGGAGAAGGAGCAAAAGAGCCTGTATGGAGTGTTTCAGCTCAGTGATGAGTGGGCCTGTGATTCTGGCAGGGTGCCATCTCTCAATATTTGCAATATGAAATGCACTGGTAAGTTTGCGGGGAAACATGCCAGACATCGCAAATAAGATATACCTGAATTTTTCACACTTTAAAACTATGAACCAAAGAAAAACAATTAAATCTGATCTTTTAACTTTTTTTATCCAAAGCTTTAACTGATGATGATATCACAAATGACATTGTTTGCCTGAAAACCCTTTTGAACAGCATGTAAGTACACACGTTTCTTATTTTAACTATTAAGTGTATTTTAAATATAAATTCAAAAACAAATGATTCAGTATATTAATAGACAAATGTGTTTAGAACTAAATAAACTATTTGAAAATTAAAGAAACTGAATCAGTGAAGAATATTTTTAATCCAGTAATTACATTTATGACTCTGCCTTCTTTTGTAACAGGCTACCTATACCTAAAGTGAACCCCTCTGTTTTGAAGATGATGTAAGTTGAATATATTTTTGACATAATGACTTTACTAATCATGTCAGTATATGCTAAGTATAATATTACATAAAATATAAATTAAAATATGTAGATATTATAGTGCATTTTATGGAACAAATAGTATTTTGGGGTTGTTTTGCTTGTTTGCTAAGCTGTTTGTTAATGGTGTCAATTAATTACAATTAAAAACAGCTGATTTTAGCCATTCCTAACAACTGTGTTATGCAAAACTTACCAAAGTAACCATGGCACGTACTGTGTCCAATTCCATTTTGAACATGTTTTGAAATTCAAAACATGTTTCACAAATTCAACCAGTACATTGTTATTGCTGGTGTTTCTCGGCATGTGAAAACAGAGAGTGATTAATTATGTCAGACATTATAGGCTTAGGAAATCAAATCTGAAGGTTCCTATTGTGACTGTGTTTTCTGTGTGTTACAGCATGGAGATGTTGTTGGTGGATGAGTGCCGCCTTGTCGTTCACTGGAAATACTTTTCTGAGTGTTTTTAGAGGAATATCCCCTACCTTTGATTGAATAATGGAGTCATTGGTTGTCGAACCTGTGTGGGTTTAAATGTCTAAAGACTCTTAACTAAGGGTATTTGTCCATTAAGGCACTTTATCTTATTGCTGTAATATTGTTATTTATGTACACATTTACATTTTTGTCTAAACTTACAATGAAACTTTCGGTTCCTAGACTGTGGTGATGCTGTGCTGATTATTAAAATAATATTCAAACAAACTGGAGTGCTCAAAATGTACTTTCTTTTTGCACAATCTTTTCTTCAGAGGAATATGTCACCATTTGTAAAAAGTATTTTTAGGTCAGGAAACAACCTAGCTTAAAGATCATTTAGGAATTATAAATGACAACTGAGAAAGCTAAAGATGAAGGCAAGAAAATCAATACAGTTCAAATTCTTTAACTTTTACATAGGCTACATGTTATAGCCTAAGAGTTTTATAATAGTTTTTAATTCGTACTGTTAAAAACTAGATTTGTCAAGGTTTATTATTATTATTTCCAAATATTACTACTACTAATAATAGTTATAATAATGATAATAGCAATCATTTGAAAATGGAAAGAAAAAAAAAATGATACAAAATGTGACCCTGGACCACAAAACCAGTCTTAAGTCGCTGGGGTATATTTGTAGCAATAGCTAAAAATACATTGCATGGGTCAAAATATGCATTTTTCTTTTATGCAAAAAATAATTAAGATATTAAGTAAAGATCATGTTCCATGAAGATATTTAGTAAATTTCTTACTGTAAATATATCAAAACTTCATTTTTGATTAGTAATATGCATTGCTAAGTACATCATTTGGATAACTTTAAAAGTGATTTTCTCAATATTTTGATTTTTTTTTTTTTGCACCCTCAGATTCCAGATTTTCAAATAGTTGTATCTCAGCCAAATATTGTCCAATCCTAACAAACATACATCAATGGAATGCTTATTTATTCAGCTTTCAGATGATGTATAAATCCCAATTTCGAAAAATTGACACTTAAAACAGTTTTTGTGGTCCTGGGTCACAAATATGTCTAACCCTGAGTCCCAATGTGCATACTATCCATCCTAAATTCTATGTGATATTAGTAACTTTCAATACTATTTAGGGCAGATAGGGTGGATAGTATACACATTGGGACGCAGGGTAATTTATATTTGGAAAACCCCGGAAGTGAACGCGCAGTGAAGGAAGACGCGCTGCGCGTTGACGCGGATCACATGACCCTTGTCAACATCCAGCATGGCTGACGCGGACAGCCAGAGATGTGTGAGCGCTTTATTGAACGGAATCACGCAGAGATTTTATTACGGTAATACCGAAATCACGGAGGAGTTTCTGAAGAATGAGCTGTACGCCGAGATGACACAGGACCAGTTCCGCGCGCTACATGACAAGATGAGGTCGCTTCTGAAGGTGCTTTCTCCTCTCCTCTTTCTCCTCCTCTCTATAGCAGTTTTTGATGATAGCATTGACGATTATTGCTATTTCTGCAGTAAAATACATACGTAAACATTTCATAGAGGGCTTTCATTGTTTACTAAACTAAATGCAGGTTTGGACTACACTGTTCTCTGTCTGCCACTAGAGAGAAGCATATCACCAAATGTCTTTCGGGTGATAATGTCGTGTACTAACACAACACAAAAACTATGCTACAGATATAACGAAAAAATAAACAATAGACAACAATTTAAATATAAAAAAAATAAAAATTCAACTTTCTCGATTTACTTTCTAATTAGCCTTAAGCAAGAATTATATGTATACATTTGTTTACTATCAATACATTTAATCAATAAATATATGAACACAATAAACAGTCAATAAACATAAAGAATTAAGCTATTAATTACTCCTATTGCTGTTATGTGTGTGGAATTTACCAAGTATAATCTTAAGATTCACCATAAAATTGAAGTCCCCCTGTTGTGAAAAGTTTTTTTTTAAAATGTTGTTTAATTTTCTATGTGGTGTTTTTAATATGCTTTTAAACAAACCATGTGGCAATCCATTAATCAGCACTATTGCTGAGTATTTTCTCCTTAAAACTGTAGTTTCCCAATGGCAGTCTCAGAAACACGGTTTGAAACAGCCCTTTTTTGCTAGGTCACAAAATTCAATAACCAATCAAGGGATCCTATCATTAGCATATCATTAACTGTGCTGCAAAGCAAGTGGTCTAGTAAGGTTAATCTGGTATATTTTTCTGTAGATGTTTCGCTAGCTGTTGATATTTTTCACTTTTCATGATGGCATGTGCTGTTAGGGCTTATTTATTTGTATTTAGAACCGCTAACTTGAATAATAACCCGCGGTGTAAAAGTAGCCCGGAGTCAGACCCACCTCTCCAGCGTCGGCGTCTGCACGTCACACGCGTTGCTCGCGGGCGCGAATTAGGAATCACAAACTTGGCTGCATTTGAGTCTTCAAGGCATCTTTTGTTTTAGTTCTAAAAACTGAAAGGTGTATAGATATAAGCAAAACAGACAATTATCTTTTCTTGTAAAACGTGACACCAAGATCGCGAATTTGAAAGTGAAAGCGCATGAAAGAAGGAATTCCTGTTCACAAAATTTAAATCACAAATAATACTGATGAAAAGTCTTAATGAAAAGTCTTTAACATAGTTTGGTTAAAATTTCTCAATGGTAGTGTACAACCACACCCTTTTTACCCTGTCAATAAAAGCTCTTTTCAGAGCAAGCCATTTTGTTGCATGCCTCTTTAAATGCAAATGAGCTCTGCTCACTCCGCTCCTCTCTTCCGAGCCACTATTATTTAAATAATTATTGGATTAATCCACTGCATCTTCAGCGGCTCAGATGTCGGGGGTAAATGATGGCTGCTATGTTCATTATTACATCCAACAGCAAAACACCTTAGTCGCTTAGGACAGAGGTCCCCAACCACCGGGTTGCGACCCACTACCGGGCCATGGAAGAATTCCTACCGGGTCGCGAGAACGTTTGGGAAAAATGTGTATATGACGCTCTGTTATTTATTGTGCGTAAATGATTGTTCTGTTTATTCTGTATTTTCGTTCAATGCGATTGATATGGAGTAGCAATTTGACGATTTCATGTTAAATTAGTAAATAAAAGATTGCTCTGATCTGTCATATAGGATATTAGGGCTTATAAACAGATTGCAGTTGATGTGTGATATACGGACCAGGTCCAGACCACACCTGGTGATTCGCAGATTAATTTGCTAATATACACGTTCAAGCTATTTAAAACCACAAGAAGAAACGAACAGAACTCAATTCGTTACTTGCGCGCTGTACTCGCACACAAGCATAGAGACGTGTTTCAGACAGCGCGGCATACCGAATCGATTCCTCTTTCATGTATCCCTGTGTTTAAGATACATATGCATGGGGGTTTGCGGTTACGTCGCAATACTGGAAATATTTCTGTTTTAAACCATGAAGGCGAGCCAATGGATATCACACAAGCAACGTGCAAACTTTACGCAATAGTTATGCCGGTGAACATCTTAACTTCAGTCACTATACAGAAATTGAAAGTAAAAAAAACCGACTGTTTTCTAACGCTGCATTAACAGCGCATACTCTCAGAGACGACAAGAGACGAATCTACTTCAACATGTTCTGATATCAGTATAAATGAATAGACCTGTCTTAAAGACCCCATCCACAACACCAACAGTACAGTGTTATTTTAGTATCAATACACTATTTTATTAATATTTTTAATTTTAATTTTTTTTTTCGTTGTAATTTTGGTCTTTTTAATTTAAAAATATTTTATTTAGTAATAATTTGAATAAGTTTTTATTCTTATTTTCTGTTTTCATTGTAATTTTTCGTAATTTTAGTTTTAGTAATTTTGTTGTGTGTTATTGTCATTTTTGTTTAAAAATATTCAATAAAAATATTACATAGTTTCTTTTTATTTCAGGTTTAGTTATTTTAAAAATGAGAAATATTGCCTTGGCAACCAGCTGAAATAAATAAAGCAAAAAATTATATTATTTCAGTTAAAGTTTATTTTAAGTATTGGAAGTTGTTTATGGTTTTGGGTTTAGTTAACTAATAACCCTGCTACAGTGGAATCCAGTTTGTCCCGTCTCCCACTGCCCTTGACATCATGTTTCTGTCTCTCCGTCAGTCCATCGCTTCAGCGGACATGGATCAGGCGCAGCTGGAAGCGTTCCTCACGGCGCAGACGCGTAAGCAAGGCGGCAGCGGCGTGACCCCGGAGCAGGCGGCCGCTCTGGCGCGCTTCTGGAAGGCCCACCGGACGCGGGTACGAGAGAGTCTGCTGGCTCAGAGTCGCTGGGAGCCCGGCCTCCGGGGCCTGAAGTGGAGGGTGGACCTGCACACGTCTGCCAGCAGGGGGCAGGTGTCCAACAGCCCCGTGGCCCTGGTGGAGCTAGAGCTCGGCCGCGCCGGAGAGGTGAGGGTTCAAATGAGGGTTCAGTTCTTTGAAATGTAGGGGTGGATCTTCATATGAAGTACAAAAGAGATTTTTTTTCACTGTTCAGCTCACTGTGCTTGTCTCTTGCTTGTCTTTGCCTGCTATAATCAGGGACGTGTGTGCGCCCGAGAGTTTTAATGATGATTTCTTTACACAGTCTCATGGGAAATGTACTCTGTACTCTGACTGGATATAAAGAGTATAATTGCACACACCTATGAATATGTGCAGACATGTCCCAAAAAATGAAGTAACACCCCTCTGTGTGGTTTTATTTCGTATTGGCAGGAGTTGTGACATGTTGGGTGTTCATTGAAAGATTTATGAGAAACGTATGTGTTTTGTTGTTGTTGTTGTTGTTGTTGCTGCTGGTGCAGTTTAAAACCTCTATAAGCCTCAGTTAAAGTGAAGACCGCTTGAGATGAAATATTGAGAGCAATTATTTAAAAGAGACTAAAGACCATTAAGAAGAAACATTTGCATTCTTTAAAATAACAGAAATACTAACTGAAAAAATATAATAAAAAAATAAATAAATAACAGTTTAACTTGATGTACTAAAAAACTAAAACTAAATAAAAATTAGGCTAATACAACTATATAGCCACAAAATACTAACTAAAATTATTGACTAAAATTAAAACAGAATTTGTAAAAATAAAAAAGTAATTCAAAATACTAATAAAGCTGTAATAGTATGCTAAAATAACATTAGAAGTGTTTTTATTAGATTACATATCATTACAAAAGCATTACATATCATTGCGTGTAAACTCTCGTATGTAACTCTTGTATCTCATACAGTCAGGAGTCCAAAAAATTCTTAGCAGTTGTGAATTTGCCTAATCCTTTATTCTCGATGACTGACAGAGGTTTTGAATAATCTTCTGCACACCTGCCAGGTAAGTGTTGCAAGGATACTAGATATTCAGTATAATGCAAACTGGGCTCTTGTGCGGAAAAAATGCAAATTGCAGGAAAAATGAGAAATGTTCCTGGCAAAATAGATCAAAGTCAAATTGTATTTGGCATAATTGTTATTAAGATTGTAGCATGGTATATTTAAATACTTCTTTGAAGACTGACAGATGTTCAGAGGTTTTGTATAATCTTCTATAACTGTGAAGTAGTTTTGCTTTCAGTTTAGTTTCCTAAAACTACATTGGATGACACATTGGATCAACTACATTGATCATATATAATTAATTTTTATAATTATATATATATTTTTTGTTTTTATTTAAAGCTGCAGTCCATGTTCAAAATTTATATAAGTGAGTACACCATGAATCCATTTTCCAAACCGTGTTTTTGGCTTGTCCTGAATCACTACGGTACACCTATAATAAGTGTTTATATTCTGACTATTTTAGACTGGTTTGGGTAGGAACCGCTCCGTTATTCATCATAGACATAAACAGAGAGAAGTAGCTCCGGCTTCAATGTTCTTCCGCAAGACGCACGCAGTTCTGTTTATTAACCGCTAGAGCACCAAAAGTTACGGACTGCAGCTTTAATGAATAAAATTGTTCATTTTAAATAATTTAGCAGTCATTTATATTTACTTTGGCTTGAAAAAGTCAACTTGCTGATCTGCTATTTAAGCTTCTTCTGATCCAAAATTTAGTCAGTATCTCACCCTAGAGCTTTAAAGCTACAACCACCAAACTTGGGTCAGACCTTCAGACTGGTCTGAAGTTAGTTGCTAAATCTTTTCTTACTGATCCTGATTTTCGAAAACCAGACTACCAAATCCACAGAAAAATCCTATATACTTTCATTGAGGGGGTGAAAACTTTTGTACAGTAAGGCTTATACAGTATTTAATCTTTCTATCATTAGCAAAGCTTAGTGAATATCTTAGACCACATGCTAAATCATGCTAAAACATGCTAACAACGGGCTAATCATGCTAAAAACATGCTAACAACATGATAATCATGTTAAAAACATGCTAGCTACATGTTAATCATGCTAGAAACATGGTAACAACATCTATCTGTCTAAACTTTCAAACTTCAAGCTTTTACAGCTGCGTCTAAATTTCAATCTAAGGCTTTTTCAAGCCAATTTCAAAGTTTGTTTGCAAACTTTACGTATTTAGTTGTCACTATTACATAGGGCTGGGCGATATATCTCATGCGATATGCATGCGCATCTCATCAGTAAAGCCGGTTCCTTGATTAGCGGTAAATCTCCATCACCTGTTTTCAAATGGAGCAGCATTTAATACACAGAGCCGTAGATCACTGACAAGCTACGCAATATCGCGTTCATTATCGCAGATGAATCGCCTTCGATAATGAACTCGATATTGCGTAGCTTGTCAGTGAACTACGGCTCTGTGTATTAAATGCCGCTCCATTTGAAAACAGGTGATGGAGATTTACCGCTAATCAAGGAACCAGCTTTACTGACGAGATGTGCATGCATATCGCATGAGATATATCGCCCAGCCCTACTATTACAGTAAGACTATATTTTTTCCCTTGCATATCTGTGTAGTCTATGTTATCTTTGCTGGCTTTCATATTATGATTCGTTTGTTATTTACAGAAACACACTCAGCATTTCTATAATCAAAACTCATCAGTATGTTGCTGAAATATATTGATATCAATATGTGCATGAGGTTTTGAGCTCTAATCCATGTATTTTGCTCCGGTGATATCAAGAGGTCTGGTTTAAAGGAAACAGACCCATTAATGACATTAGCCGTTATTATGCCGCCATTAAGTTTTTCTGCTTATCATCAGCTCTTTCCTGTAAAGTTCATTTAGGGTTTTTGTTTGCAGATTTGAGATGCTTATCTGTAATATGTGCTGAATGTTATTGTTTAACCTCAGTGAGTCAAGACGAGAATGACAGCCTTCTTTTTTGGGTGATTGTATTTTTGTAAATGCACAGTTAGCGCTGTAAGAAGAGCCTCCTCTGCACTGTAAGTGGCTTTCAGTCCGTTTGTCAGTGTGAGTGCTCTAATTGTTTTGTATCATTCGTGCCATGTGCAGAGAGATGCATTATACGCTGTATGATTCACGCTTGGAGAATAGAGGACTGTAAAGTGTTCAATTGTCTTCAGAGCAGCAGGAGAGCAGAAAGGTCCCTCATCACAGACGCAACGAAGCTGAAATGAGATTCAGGGTCACGGGATCAATTACTGCAGGATAAAACCACAAATCATTTCAGATAGTGCCGTGTTTGTGTTGGACGGGAAGAGAAGAGACTATTTTTACACATCCGCAGTCATGCATTAGAGCACTAATATGGTTATTTATAGTTTAATTATTAATAGGAGTGAAAAAGCATTACATTTTCAGGAAGGACCTGTTGTGTTGTTGTCTGTCACACCTTTTCTGAAGAGTTCAGGTCATGCTGCTGTTTTCAGTTCTGCGCTCTGTGCTTGCAGCCGCTGTCAGTTAATTCAATTTCACAGATGAGTTTGCAGCTTAATTGGGCTCGTTTATTGAATATCGTTGTGTAAATTGTGATAAGCATTTCCAGTGTTATTATATTTACTTGAGTCACTATGGTTACAGGTGATGTGATATATGGGTATTGTGAGCACACAAAAGGAACTTGACATCAGTTCATTCATTCATGCAACAGCTGAACAAGACATACTGTACTGAGAGTCACGCCTGTTATTAAATGCATTTGTCATAATCTTTGTGGATGTGCATAGTTTACAGGCCTATTTGAGTCCTTATAGTTTGTTATCTGGTGAAATTCATTCCAGTTACTGATCTCTAGTTCATCACTTTTTCTCTATTTTCAACCAGTAGTTGATAACTGGTTACAATTCACAATAAGTTTGAGTTTTTTTTTTAACATTAGCTGATGCATTGGAAATCATACACTAACAATGAATACAACTAATACACATTATATGAATTAACATTAGTCAATGTATTATGAAAAAAAAAAGAATTAACAATAATATATTATTAATTTTTTCCCCCCTGTAATTTAGAACAATTCTTGTCAAATAAATTAATACTTTTTTTCAGTAAGGATATGTTAAATGTGACCCTGCACCACAAAATCAGTCATAAGGGTCAATATTTTGAAATTGAGATTTATACATCATCTTTCCATTGATGTATGGTTTGTTAGGATCGGACAATATTTGGCTGAGATACAACTATTAGAAAATCTGTAATCTGAGGGTGCAAAAAAATCTAAATATTGAGAAAATCGCCTTTAAAGTTGTTCAAATTCTTAGCAATGCAGATTACTAATCAGAAATGAAGTTTTGATGTATTTGCGGTAGGAAATTTACAAAATATCTTCATGGAACATGATCTTTACTTAATATCCTAATGATTTTTGGCATAAAAGAAAAATCGATAATTTTGACCCATACAATGTATTATTGGCTATTGCTACAAATATACTTATGACTGGTTTTGTGGTCCAGGGTCACAAATAGATATGTAAAGGCACAATAAAGGCATTTATAATGTTACAAAAGATTTCCATTTCAAATAAATGCTGTTGTTTTGAACTTTCTATTCATCAAAGAATCCTGAACAAAATGTATCACAGTTTCCACAAAAATATGAAGCAACACAACTTGTTTCAGCACTGATAATAATCAGAAATGTTTCTTGATCACAAAATCAGCATATCAAAATGATTTCTGAAGGATCATGTGACACTGAAGACTGGAGTAATGATGCTGAAAATTCAGCTTTGATCACAGCAGTCAATTACGTTTTACAATATATTACAATAGAAAACAGTTATTTTAAATTGTAATAATATTTCACAATATTACTGTTTTTACTGTATTTTTGATTAAAGAAATACAGCCTCTGTGAGCAGCATAAGAGATTTCTTATACTGGGTTACCCAAATTTGCCTTTCCTGAAGGAGACACCAGTGCAAGTCAGCAAATAGTGTTTACGTTGTAGGTTAGTTTAGGTTTTAGTCTGTATTTGTGTGTGAAGGAAACGCAGCGTAGGAGCCACTTCGGGTATCTGATAATGTCATAATAACCTGCTTCAGCTGCTGATGTCATCTGAGTCCTATTCTTCTGCCTTTCTGGATCATTTTACAAAAAAGCTTTGACACTGTTCTTTTTCTGCTCTGTAATTATGGGATAATGTAGTCAGCTGGTCGTTATCACGAAATAAATCATGAGGGTGATCCGCGTCCAGGTAAGAATTGAAGGCTGAATGTGCATTATTCCACTTAGACATAATGGACATAAAATATTGATTCACAGTTTTGTGAGTTCAAAGAGTGCAGAGGGATATGCGAGATGGGAAACTAAGTAGAAAAACAGTTCAAGCAATGATTAATTATACAGTTTAGCATCACCATGGAAACATTTGTTCACAGAATGCTGAACGGCCAATCAGAATCAAGAATTCCAGGAAACCCTTCAGGAAATGCAAATCTAGTTCTTTATTGTCATTCAAATGTTTTTTTTTTTAAACATTCTATTTAATGATTCTAAATAACACAGAATTCTGAGGATTTTGATGTCATTTTTCTTTGAGTGGGAGCTACTTTGTTTCCCGTATTGTAAATCTTACACCACTGTGTTGATGCAGGTTGACTGTGTAACAGGTGTGTCAGCACATTACTAAAATTACACGTCGACACTGAGCGCTGATGTGTTGTTTAAAGTGCATTTGGGTCAGTTCTGGTTTACTGCTCATACTGTATGTACATTTAGATTTACATTTAGTCATTTAGCAGACGCTTTTATCCAAAGCGATGAGGACATTAGAAGCAATCAAAACCAACAAAAGAGCAACAACATGCAAGTGCTATTACAAGTCCTGGTTAGCCTAACGCAGTACACGTAGAAATGTTGTTGTTGTTTTTTTGTTGTTTTTTTAAGAAAACGAGTAGGTAGAATATAGAAAAAAAGAAACCTAGTGGGGTTTTTTTTGTTATTTTATAAGAAACAAGTAGATAGAATAAAAAAAGAAAGCTAGTGTTAGTTTTGCAAGAAAAGCTAGCAGTTAGAGAATAAATATGCAATTGAAAGAGGGTCAAATGTGTTTTTTTTTTTTGTTTTGTTTTTTTTTAAATAAAAAGATGACAGATAGATAAAATAAAATTAGAATAGAGAGTGCTAGAGTTAGAGGGTCAAATAAAGATGGAAGAGATGTGTTTTTAGCTGTTTCTTGAAGATGGGTAAGGATTCAGCTGCTCGGATTGAGTTGGGCAGGCCATTCCACCAGATGGGAACAGTTAATGAAAAAAATTTTGTGCCTCTTTGGGATGGCACAATAATGCGTCGTTCACTTGCAGAACGCAAGCTTCTAGAGGTCACATAAGTCTGAAGTAATGAATTTAGGTAAAGGGGTGCAGAATTTAATGCGAGCAGCTATTGGTAGCCAGTGCAAATTGATGAACACAGGTGTGATGTGCGTTCTTTTCGGCTCATTAAAGATTAATCTTGCAGCGGCATTTTGGATTAATTGTAGAGGTTTGATGGAATTGGCTGGAAGACCTGCCAAGAGAGCATTGCAATAGTCAAGTCTGGACAGAACAAGAGCTTGAACAAGGAGTTGTGTTGCATGTTCCGAAAGAAAGGGCCTGATCTTGCTAATATTGTATAATCCAAATCTGCAGGACCGGGCAGTTTTATCAGTGTGGTCTGAGAAATTCAGCTTATCATCAATCACAACTTCAAGGTTTCTGGCTGTTTTTGAAGGAGTTATAGTTGATGAGCCTAACTGAAAAGTGAAATTGTGATGAAGTGATGGGTTTGCTGAAACTACAAGCAGTTCTGTCTTAGCTAGGTTGAGTTAAAGGTGATGGTCCTTCATCCAGCAAGAAATGTCTGTTAGACATGCTGAGATGCGATGAGCTATCGTCAGATCATCAGGATAGAATGAGAGGTAGAGTTGAGTGGCATCAGCATAGCAGTGATATGAAAAGCCATATTTCCGAATGACAGAACCTAGTGATGCCATGTAGACAGAGAAGAGAAGTGGTCCAAGAACTGAGCCCTGAGGCACCCCAGTAGCTAGATGTTGCGACTTGGATACCTCACCTCTCCAAGATACCTTGAAGGACCTATCTGAGAGGTAAGACTCAAACCACTGGAGTGCGGTTCCTGAGATGCCCTTTCTCAGTAGGGTTGACAGGAGGATCTGGTGGTTGACCGTTTCAAAAGCAGCAGACAGATCCAGCAAGATAAGTAATGAAGACTTGGAAGCCGCTCTTGCAAGTCTTAGGGCTTCAACAACTGAGAGCAAAGCAGTTTCATGTTTTTGCATGTAAATGGCCTCTGTTTCTTTCTCTCTGTACTTTAGAGCTCCGAGTTTGTGTGTTTGGAGTTTGACGAGCAGAAGGTGAATCTGGTGCTGAAGAAGATGGCAGAACTTCAAGAGAGCATCGACAGCGTGGTGCACCGCAGCTAAAGCTGATCTGCCTCTTCATAGGTGTAGGTGTGTGTGTGTGTGTGTGTGTGTGTGAGAGAGAGTGAGTGAATGTGTTTGTTTTATATGCTGTATTGTCATAAAGTTATATTTATCATAAATAATCATTGTCAAACCTCAAACTTGGATATTTGTGAATTTATTATTATTTTTTTAAATTCATGATTATTTCCTCATACAGGATTTCAGGTTCTGTATTCAGTGTTAGTTTTATAGTTTATTTATATTCCTGAAGTGCTAACGTTTGAGTATTAAAGGAATAGTTCACCCAAAAATGAAAATTTGCTGTAAATCTACTCACCCTCAGGCCATCCAAGATGTAGATGAGTTTATTTCTTCATGGGAACAGATTTGGAGAAATGTAGCATTTCATCATTTGCTCACCAGTGGATCTTCTGCAGTGAATGGGTGCCGTCAGAATGAGAGTCCTGTGCATGTTTCTCTCCTGATTCAGACGAGACAAGTTTTTCACTGAAGAAAGTAATATTATGGATTGAGGATTCCTATTTTAGCTGGATTTGTTTCTTACAAACGTTCAGCTTTTATTGTGATGTTTTTATCAGCTGTTTGGATTCTCATTCTGACGGCACCCATTCACTGCAGAGGATCCACTGGTGAACAAGTGAACAAATCTGTTCTGATGAATAAACAAACTCATCTACATCTCGGTTAGCCTGAAGGTGAGGACCTATTCCTAAGGTTGGGGAACTATTCCTTTAAGTGAACACTTGTGCTTTTCTGCTTTAACTATGTAAATATGAGAGAAACCCAAAAATACATTTTTACACATTTTGGCAGACTATCTGATTTTTTTTTTTCCCCCATGTGAATCGAACTAATGGTCTTGCTTTGCTAACGCCCTACCAGTTTTCAGTCCTTGTTTCAAGATTTATTTGCTGCATTTTAAATCACTTCACAGGCTTAATGGCGTTTTTATGTAGTCACTAAGTAACTAAATTAAGTAATAACTAGATAAATGGTGAGCAGTGGCAGCGCAGGTGACTCAGTGACCTGACGTGGACCTGGAAATCTTCTTAATTAGTGTGAGTTAATGTTTATTATGCGTACCAAATGATTTAGTGTTCTAGGAACTGCAGAGATACTAATATCGTAATCCACCTTTATCACTGCTGTGTTTTTGAGCGAAGGTCATCATTCTGAAAGTCAAATTTATATTGAGAAGAGATAAGCCTAAGTCCCATATGTTAAAAAGATGACATATTGTTCATGATAAGCTCAAAACTGGTGGCTTTTTATGACACAGATGTCATTTCTTTGAAGAATAAAAAAAAAAAAAACATTTTAGATTGTATGTTCCAAAAAATTAGGTTTACCATTATTTTACATGAATGTTTTTAATTTTTATGTTGTATATTTAATTTTATGTTTATTTATTTTAAAAACTATAATTGTAATAATGTATAAAAACGATAAAACAATAAAAAGATAAATTTTAAAATGATACAAAAATACTATAAAAACTAAAATGACTTTTAGCTTTCATATGATTTCCTCTTGAGGTGACAGGACTAAATCCACTGACTTTTTGAGTTTATATTTAACAGTTTTGGATGCTATTTTGTACCCCTTTGTGATTTTATTTTTCTTTCCTGTATCATGTTTAGTCTATGTCTGTGTTTGGAGACTCTGTATTTACTAATGGATTGGGATGCTACCCATCCTGTTTAAATATTAAAAACGAGTTTACACCATATACCCTTCAGGGGAACAGGTTGAGACGTGTCTGTTGTCTCACAGGTGTGAATACATGGATGTGAACCAGATGAGGATTGATGTGCGTTTATCGTAGACCAAACACGTCAGTGTGCTTTTTGTTCCTGCTGGAGCTCAAACAGATGTTTCCCGTTCTGTCATTTACATCAAATGTGTGGTTTAACCAGCTCAAAAACTGGTGAATGTCCTATTAATTATTCAGTTGAGAAGACAATGGGTGTAACTGCGGCCTTTGAAAAGTATCATATGAGGTTACTAGTGATGATCGCACGTGAAGCCTTCTAAACAGTCTGCATAAAGCTATGGAGGGACATACATTTATGTGAATGTTTTGCTAACTAATGGCCACATTCAAATAATGAGTCATTTGCTCATTTTAGTAGCCTGATACTGACAGAACCAACTGTTAATGCTGGTGTTATTGTGCTGAATAGAGTAGAATGGAACAGAATAGAATATTGTTAGAAAAATATTTGAAAGAAAAACAAAAATTAATAGACTTTTCTTACATTAAATTGATCTCATTACTAAAAAAAGAACAAAGAGTTTTAACAAAATATTTGTAGTGCTAATGAGTGCCTATGTGCAGTTTGCTGTCAGAATACTAATATTAAAAACAGCAGGGAATGATTTTATTATGCCTTATGTGAATAAGTAGGAATAAATACTAAAAGTGTACATTCTTTAATAATGGAAAATACCAATAAATAAAAATACTACATAAGTGCAACAGTATTTATGGTGGCTACATCTGTATTCCATTGCTTTTAGGCACTTCCACATACAAAAAAAGAAAAAAAAAAAGTTAAAATGCAGTCACTCACATTTTTAATGGACGAAAAATCAATATAAATGCGTTCTTCCTCGTGTTGCAGAAAAATATTTTTAAAAGACTGCTAGGGCTTATGATGTGTGGTTTTTGTTTGTTTGTTTGTTTGTTTGTTTTTAGCATGCATCATTTGCTTGCAAAGTGGAAAAATACAATTACTGACCTAATACAAAACTGACCTCGGCGCGCATAGTTAAGCCTGTACGCGTGCGTGCGTGCGCGCGTCCGTCGTGAGGGCGGCGCTCGCGCAGTCGGCGGAGGAGACTCTGACCTGTCTCAAACACACGCGGCATCTTCTTCTGCAATACTGACTTCAAATGGGACTTCAGAAATACAGTAAAGAAATAAACAACAACAACAGTCCCGTTCGGCGGACTGAACGCAAAAGATAGAGGAAAATGTTACGTCTGTGAAGAAGCAACTGTTGTGGACCGCTGTTATACAGGTGAGAACAGACTCACACCTTCACGCACAGGTAAATTCAGACAAGATTACACTTACGAGTTAAGACTTACAAATGCCCAAATAGGTAGAACATGTCGAAATTATTAAATAATAATAATAAAAAGCTAATTAAATGTATCTTACTATATACATGATACGAATGTAGTTATTTTTGATAGGTCTGTTGTTCACCTGCACCAGACTTATCTTTATTAAGGCAAATAAAAGATTTATTGTTTTACTATTATTATTATTATTATTATTATTATTATTATTAGTTACAATAAATAAATTAATGCGAATATCTATCGTTCTGTCAAATCTTTAAAGGTATAGTTAACAAAAAATCAAAAATGTCATTTTCTCAGGTCTCATCTCTGAATTTAAGACTTTTTCCATATCGTATCCATACAAATAGCCTACAGTGAACCCCTGGATGTCTCCAAAAATATATATAAAAGGCTAACAGTAGCCTATGTGCCATAATCCATCAGTCATAGTTACATGAGAGAAGAAAACAACTGAATTTATGTCGTTGAAAACCTTCTTTAATAAGATATGGTGCACGTCATTGAGTTATGACATATTTGAGAACTATTAGATTTTAATAGATGTCCAACAACCGGTGTCATATTTGATCTGAGAGGATTTGCTGTAAATAGGCTATTGAATTTCAGTCTGTTACTCACATAAGCTTACAAAAATGCACTTACAAAAAGCATTAGCCTGTGCCTTCAGGATGTTGACTACAGTTTTCATCAAGAGACTTGATGAAACACAGTTTAAATATATCTGAAGGAAAACCACATTTTCCCTTTTTATCATACATAGCAATGTTAGTTTTCTTCGCTTGTTGTTGCTTTACCAAGCAAGCTGTTAACTCAGAATTTGGTCTAAACGATTCAGTGAGTGAGTGGACTAAATAATTCAGCCGAAAGCAATTTAAAGTGTTTTGCCTGTAATTTACAGGTTTTTCCATTTCCATTCCACATTAAATCCATACGGAATTCAGTTTGTTCCATTTTTTAGGATCTGTTTTACTTAGCGGTAAACAGAAATCGCATTCACCTGAGGATTTAATAGCAACAGTAGCCCACTCCAGCAGTTTTTGTTAAGAGCGTTACCAGGCAGGCGGTACGTTGCCAAAACATAAATACTGGCATTATTTTGAATTGTGTTATAGACAGTGTTAGGGTAACGCATTACAAGTATCGTGAATTATGTAATCAGATTACTTTTTTCTAGTAACTAGTAGTGATTAATTTCGAAAAAATATCTCAGTTACTTTTTCAAATGAGTAACGACTTTGTTTCCCAGCTTTTTGTTTCCTGTCCCCAGAAATCATGAGTAAGTGCAGAGGTGTTGTGTGCGCTGTCTAAACATGATGGGTAGGGTACTGTAGTTCTAGACTAGATGTTTACATGCAACATCTCACCTGCAGAAAAACAGATTCAGTAGTACTCAAAATGAATAAAAACAATGAATTGCAAACCTGCAATATTTAAATATATTAAATAGCACAAATATCCTTTATGTATTTAATCCCTTTTTATTAAGCAGTGCCTTTATTTGTCTTTAGTGCTGGCATTTGATGATCCAATTCAACCATAGTAATAAGCAAAAATGACTTTAGCATAACTTTCGTTTCATTTTTTTATTGCTGCATTCTTCATGCAATCCAGAATAGCAGCACAGCTGAAAGGTTTGTTTGAGTTGCACCCTCTACTGTACAGATGTGAATTTACATTTCCTTCAGCCAGAGGCTTATTCATTTCACTTTTGGTGTGAAAGGGCTTTTACATTTGCCAAAAATAGAACTTTTTATACTAAAAAACGAACAAGCAAGACCTGCCCAGATGAGAAAAAATGAACATAAATTACTTTCCATAAAAGTAACACAATCTGTTACTTTTTTAGGGAGTAATGCAATATTGTAACTTATTACTTATAGATAAATAGCCTATATATCTCAGAATAATTATAGTTTTTTTGTTTAAAAAAGTTTTTGAAGCGTTTGTTTTAAAATTAAAATCTTATATAGGCCTAATTGAGTGAGACACTTTCTGACATTAAAATCAGTGATAGCATCGTCTGGATTGAACTGTGCTAATGAGCTGTCACTCAGTTACAAAAAGTGTTGAAGTAGGGCAATGATAGCATTGTGTCATAGTGTGGAAAGTTCAAATGTGGTGAGATCTAAAGTGCAGTCATAAAATAGATTTGTTGTCCAACAGTGAAAGGCTTTTGAAGGTTGCCTGCATTCTGCAAGAGTTTAGTCTCCAACGCCACACCACAGACCACCTTTGACCATCTGGTGCATATTGAAAGCACAATATAACAAGCTGAGGTCAGATCTTGGGACTGATTACAGAATCTGTGGTATATAATCTATTTGACATAAACCCATCCCTAAACTACCCATTTGATCAACACCAACTGAGTTTACTCTCTTTAAATGGTCTCTTCCTCTCTTATTGTGTCAAAATAAACTGCAGTGTGGACCATAGCAGAGCTGTTTAGTCAAAGGTCTGACTATACGAGACTAGGAAGAGTCTGACGCTGCACATCTGTAATTGGTGTCATGAGGAACACATGATGTTTATGAATGACTGAGAGAAGGAAGCTCAGTGTAGGATGGTGTGGAGTCTGAAACAGAGAGAAATCTTGGGTTTGATATATGAAACATTGGCTGAAATGCAGCAGGTTCATCCCTTACTGTTCAGGTACAGTTACAGGAGGAGAAACCCTGGACGCTTCACACCGGACTCACTCATGGATCTCACTCTAGACTTACCCTGCAGATGTCCTCGCTGTGAGTAACGGACCAGCCGTTACTTTAATGATTTATTACTGTTTATGTTTTTAGTTGGTTCTTTCTCAAAGAAATAGTTCATCCAGAAATTTAAATTATTTTTACTCACCCTAGAAGAGTTTTTTTTCTTCTTCTTTTTTCTGAGCCTTGTGAAATCATATGACAGCTTTGTGTGTAGAACAAAAAGACCTAAATTTCAGGTTTTTCCATGCACAAAGCTATGATTTCACTTCAAAAGACATGCAAGCACCAGTTGTGCTTTTATGGTGTTTTATTGTATTAATTTTTGAATATTAATATGTTACAAACAACTGTAAATTTCTTCAAAAAACTAATAATAACAAATATTCTTTCGTGTTGCATGGGAAAAAATGGTTAATGATAGAAGATTAAATTTTGGATGAACTATTTAGGCTCTTTTGATGCATCTACTAAAACTGACATGCAAAGGTTGTTCATTGCACTTCATGGTTGAGGAATTATGTATCCGTTGTGGTTAGTTTCTGGCTTTGCATGAGCCCACTGCTGTTTTTTGGGTTGAGGTATGTGCTACATAAACACTACAAGCCTTTAGCACTCAAATCTGCTCAAAACCAATAGTGCTGACCCTTTTAAATGTGACCCATAACATTGTGACATAATTTTCATTCATATTAGAGTCATTTTTGATGCTTTTTTAATTTAGTTAAGTTCAAAAGTAATTTATAAAAAAAAAAAAAAATGAAAAGAAAAATTAGAAGAATTTGTGCCATGGAAAAAAGTTTTTTTTTTTTTTTTTTTTAAAGATAGATGATAAAAATTATTTTTGAATCCCCCAAAGAACATTTTAAAAATCTAAATAACTTTTTTCCACTATAAAGAACATTTAGTGAAATGGCTCCACAGATGTTAAAGGTTCTTAATGGAACCATAGATGCCAATATAATGAAGGTTCCGAAAGGGTGTTTTTGCAGCGATGCCATTGAAGAACCATTTTTAGAACAGTTTTTAAAAGAACTATTATTTTCTTAGTGTGAAGAACATTTGAATAATCTAAAGAACCTTTTTCCACTATAAATAACCTTTTGTGGAATGGAAATGCTTTTAAATGTTCTTCGTGGAAGCATCAATGTTAAAGAACATTTGGTAACACTTTATTTCAATAGTCCACTTTAGACATTCTTCTAACAGTAACTTTGCAACTACATGTCAACTAGCAGTCATTAGAGTATTAGTAGACTATCTGCTTAATATCTTCTAACGCTTTATTTTGATGGGTCCACAACATACAACATAGTGACTATGAGAAACTTTGCAAGTATATGTCAACTTATTCTACTAACCCTAAACCTACCCTACTGAGAGTTAGTAGACATGTAGTTGCAAATTAATGAGAATTAGTTGACATGTAGTTACAAAGTTACTTATAGTTCGTAGAATGTCTAAAGTGGACTATCGAAATACAGTGTAACCGAACATTCATTTTTAAAAATGTAAATATCTTTATTTTGGTGTGTGGTTGAGGTTTTAACACATTCTGTACACCGATGGATCAAACACTCACAGTTCAAGTCCATACTAACTGGCTTTGACTAACGTAACTAACATAGTTACTAACATAACTTCCTCCACTTTCCAGGTCATTGTGGTTTGCCCATCCCACTTTCTCCACCATGTTCTGAAGACTTTCACCTTTCCACACCTCTGTTCCCAGACTGTAACCCCACATATAATAAATCTCTTTCTGTGTCTTTCAGGTGGTGAGGGCATCTTCAAGATGAACAGCAACTGGAAGACCACCAAGGTGCTGGGATTGCTGATGTTAGCCAACTTCTTCATCTATGTCGTGGTGGAAGTGTCCCGAAGCTACGGGCAGGGCCGAGGCATGTATAATCGAGGGAAACTGACGCCCAAAAAGTTCTGGAAGAAGTCAGAGGTTAGTCCGGCGTTCTGGAATCGTGTGCAGGAGCGTCTCGATGACATCTACTACCTGCCACTTGCAAATGGCAGCGAGGCCCCTCGTGACTTTCGGGGAATCCCACGTTGGCTAAATCGCACGAGTCCTTGCAAGCCAGACAGCAGGGTGAAGACAGAGATTGAAGACTTTAAGTCTCTACCACAGCGATTCCAGGACTTCTTGTTGTACATGGGATGTAGGTCGTACCCTTTGATAACGGACGCACCCAACGTGTGTTCAGAACCGCCGTACCTTTTGCTTGCAGTGAAGTCCATTGCGCCACATTTCGACCGACGGCAGGCGATCAGGGAATCATGGGGCCGCACTGGGATCCTCGACGGCCGGCGCATTGCGACGGTGTTCCTGCTTGGCAGCACGGCAGCGACAGACCACTACCCAAACTTGTCGGAGATGGTCAAGCACGAAGCGGCATTGTACGGCGACGTCCTTCAGTGGGATTATCGAGACTCGTTCTTCAATCTCACCTTAAAGGAAGTCCTCTTTCTGGAGTGGTTTGGGACTCATTGTGCTTCTGCCAAGTATGCGTTCAAAGGCGACGACGACGTTTTCGTCAATACGCGGCATATGCTGACTTACCTGGGCAACTTTTCTGTGTCCAAGACACAGGACCTTTTTGTTGGCGATGTGATCACCAATGCCGGACCACACCGGACCAGACACCTCAAGTATTACATCCCCGAGAGCGTGTTTCGAGGAGTTTACCCACCGTACGCCGGTGGCGGAGGCTACCTGTATTCTGGGAATCTGGCGCTGCGGTTAAGAATGATCTCACGTCTGGTCACGTTGTACCCTATAGACGACGTCTACACTGGGATGTGTCTGAAGAGACTGGGACTGGTACCGGAGAAACACATGGGCTTTAAGACCTTTGACATTGAGGAGAAGCACAGAGAGAATCCTTGTGCTTACAAAAGTCTGATTCTGGTCCATCCCAGGAGCCCACAGGACATGATAAAGATCTGGTCTTGGATTAATGACCCAAAAGCGAAATGTTACATCTCAGCTACACCGCAGGCGAAGGGCGCAATGCGACGCAACAAAAGCAAATAAAACCCAATGACAGTAAAACTGATGCCCTGTTCTATTACTGGCGTACAGCTAAGAAGAACGTTTTGCTAATGTTTCCATTAAATTATAAAAACATTATTTCTGAATGTTCTCAAAACATCTAGTTTTTAAAAGGTTTTATCCACCTTATTTTTCAACTTGGAAGCAAGCCGTTTTCTGTGAATGTGCAAGACTTCCGGTTTATTAGCCACAGTATGGAAATAACGAGAAAAATAAAGTGCAGTAAATGGTAAAACTGTTTGCATTACAAACCAGTGTGTTCAAAATTAAGACAATACATTAAAATAATATGGTAAGAAACACCAGTTTGCAATACCAAGCAGCACAACCAGCTAAAAATAGCTGGAAGCGAATGACACCAGAAGCAGACCCATAAAATTTACAAGTGGCCGTGCCCGCTCTAACAGGAAAAATAAGGTGTATAAACTTTTTTTTCTTGCTTGCGCAATCATTAAGGGAACATTCCATTGACTGAATCCATTGTTTAAACATTTCAGTAAAAAAGTTCCATGAATGAAATAATGTTTCTGTGCTAACGTTTTGAGAACATTATTAAAGACCAGAGAACTTTGAGCAAATGTTCTATGAATGTTACTGGAAGAATATTTGAGATAACCTTGCTAGAACATTCTGAGAACATTCCCTGTCAGCTGGGTCCACATACTTGCGCACCTTCTTTCACTTTGACGTGACGAATCACAATTATTTGCTCAAAATGAGTTATATATGGTGCACTGTGATGCATGTTGACATAAGAAATCGGGGTGCATTTTCATAACAGAAAGAGCGAGTCTCGTGTGTTTGTGTATTTTTATGTTGTTGTTTTAATTTATGTTTGCATTCGTGTGGAAAACTATAGCTGAGCTGTTTGACTTCTCTTGCATTAAACCTCTATATTCTCAGGAAGCTGCCATTTGATCGTTCTCCAACTACATTGTCAACACAAGGATAATAATAGAAGTTTTATTACGTTATATACTGTTTGTGCAAATAAGCTGTGACCTTTGCACCATTGTTGTAGGGCAACATACTGTCAGACACTTACAACACACACAGTGAACTGAACGAGACTCCGAAGTGCAAAGTCAAAATCCAAATCAATTACTGTATACATCTTCATTAACTCCATGGAAGATGATTCCATGTCATTTTTTGTGTGAAGTTGTATTGAACAGTAATTTGTTCAATATGAGTGTAAATTTGTGATTATGGATAAAATTAAATTGTCCTGAAAACACAGAAGATAGGCTTGACAAGTGAAACTTTTTTTTTTAAAGGGGTGGTTGACTGTTTTTTTCTAGGCTTGACTGTGTTTATGGGGTGCAGTCAAACATATGTTCATGCTTAGTTTTTTGACATAATTTACCTCTATTCCACACCTCTCTGTCCCTTCTCTGATAAACGCCCAGATTATTTCCTGGTTTTATGAAGCCCCTCCCTCATTAATACGTAATGGACTCTGATTGGTTAGCTGGTCCAGTGTGTTGTGATTGGCTAAACCGCCTCTACTGCGCGTCTGAACGTCCCACCCCTCAGCTCAGCTGCATGTGCTCCGGTTGTATTGTAAACAATTGCGTCATCTATATTGCTTATCAATTTGAGCCCAAATGAGACGCAGAGGATATTAGTGAAGAGGATCGCGCAGAACCTGTGCAAGCACGGCTTTTAATGGTATGTTTTTTTGGTTCATACTTTTAGATACGCTGTTATTTGTAAGTGCTACTGCTTCTGATAGCTTTTAATATACGGATTTATCCTGATTTAAGCTTTAATACAGCACAGCAACCGCACGCGCGTCCATGTATAACGCTTCTCATAGCTATGTGAAAATAAGTGTATAATTGGAACAGTTTGTTGGAGCTGATCTGACGATCTGAATGAGAGAGAGAGAGAGAGAGAGAGAGATGCAGTATTAAGAACCGCTGCTTTAATGATTTTGAAACTTGTGAATCCATTAGAATCGATAGAAGACAGAATCGCGATTCATATATGAATAGATTTTTACGTGCACCCCTAGTTTTCTCTTCCTCTTCTCTAAAGCAGCGTAGCATGGCCTCGCCCCTTTGCTGCATGTTCCCGGGGGCGGGGTTTATCTGGGTCCGTGACGTATCTGACCCGGGAAGTAACTCGTTGTAGTCCCTTACCTGTCGTTTTTGTAGGCATTAAACTGCCAGAATTTTAAAAGACGATATCTCCGTTTGCATTGAACTTTCAGCTTCGTAACTTTGAAGATATTGCTTATGCTCAAACAGCAACATTACACACTAGCTAACGTTAAAAAAGTGAAATCGCAATCAACCACCCCTTCAATCTTTCCAGTTAAGCAGTGTTTTGTATAGTTAGTAATAAAGTTATGTCTAAGTAATTTTGCAGTTTATGTATCACGTGGCCTTCACAATTCATTTTCAAAACTGAGGTAATTTGTTTGAGATTTTATTTAGGTGGGCATATTTGATTTAAACTTTTATTTGCTACAACAATCTTCACATGAATAAGCATTATATTATATAAGCTGCTATATTATTATCATTTTATGATTCTTACTTTATTACAAAATTCCCAAACGTCAATATGTGTAAAGACCTATTTATAATGTGCAAAAAAGATAGTAAAGTATTATTAAGGATAAAATGCTATATTTGTATCATTCATGTAAACAATCTTAACATGAATAAGCATTAATTTTGCTGCTATATTATTATCTCAGTATATGATTCTTTATTACTGCATCATGATCAGCATTTCTCATTTTATCTTTAAAAGCATGCATAATTAGGTTAGGTACTACTCAGTATGTCACGACCAAACCCGGTCATACGGGTATATTTGTAGGAATAGCCAAAAGTACATTGTATGGGTCAAAATTATCGATTTATCTTTTATGCCTAAAATCATTAGGATATTAAGTAAAGATCATGATCCATGAAGATATTTTGTAAATGTCCTACCGTAAATATATCAAAACTTAATTCTTAAGTAGTAATATGCATTGCTAAGAACTTCATTTCGACAACTTTAAAGGTGATTTTCTCAATATTTAGATTTTTTTGCACCCTCAGATTCCAGATTTTCAAATAGTTGTGTCTCGGCCAGATATTGTCCTATCCTAACAAACCATACATCGATGGAAAACTTTCAAAAAAAAAAAAAAAAAAAAAAAAAGACCGATATATGACTGGTTTTGTTGTTTTATGTTTGCGCGACGCCCTCTGTCGGATCAAGAGCCAGTCACATCTCATATAAACCTCATTCATTCATGCGCGACAGGTAAACTTACCTCATTAACTACAGATATAATACAGGTGATGCTGGCGGCCTCTTCCGTTTAGTTTTTAAAACAAGCATCTGACAACAACGTAGAAAGTTCACGCGCATAAATCCAAAATGCCACGGCGGCATTTACTGAGTGCATACAGTCTTGTGATATTAATCTATTTGACAGGTTTGATAAGCAGCGCTGAGGTGAGTAACTCATGGATGCTCTTCTGATGGCGGTCTGATCTCTGCATGTTTCACTCAATCTGTCTGTTTTTGGCAGATCAACAGATATGGCGGGAAAGCATCGGCAGGTAAACAGCTGTCAGTCACATTCACATCAGTGTAAACTTTCTGACGTACCTCTTGCTGATGATTTAACATGTTTATTTTGTGTCTTCAGGGGTTTTCAAACTTTTTAAAGCTAAATTTCCAAGCGTCAATATGTGTAAATGCACATTTATAATGCGTAAGAAAGGTATTATTAAGGATAAAATGCTAAATTTGTTGTTATAGTTGAAATCATACGATATTAACTTATTTTAAAAATTAAATAATTTAAAAAATATATTAAATCATAAAAATCTTTGTAAGTATCTGTGTAAGTGCGTAGGCTATTTTGTTTATAACCAAACATAAGATAAATATATTCAATTAATGTATAGCACTTTCACAAAAAATATCAGCAGCTTTGCAGTATGGAGAAACAACTAATTGAAAAGATAAGTGCTACACAGGAGGAATAGATGAATGATTAGAAATCTTTGTTGTTGTTTTTTTTTTTACAAAATTAATCATATTTGTGTTTAGATAACTTATTAGGATTATTATTATTTATTTGCATATTTATATAATGTTTTATAAAAAAATCTTTAAATCTTTTTCCTTTTAAAAAATAATTAGATGTTTTGGGGGATAAATATGCTAAAATACATGCCATCTTATTTCATCTTATTCAGGCAAATAAAACAGATATATTGTATTTTGTAAGATATATATATATATATATATATATATATATATATATATATATATATATATATATATATATATATATATATATATATATATATTTATTATTTTATATATATCTTATTTTTATTAATTTAAATCCCCTGTTATTTTTTCTCTCCAATGAAAATATTTTGATATTTTTTGGAGATAAATATACTAAATATGCTGGCTATCGCATGTCGTCTTATTAAAAATAAAATATTTAATATTATTTTATCTTCTCTTATTTTTATAATTTAAATCACCTGTAATTTTTCCTCCAATAAAAATATGTAGATATGTTGGGGAATAAATTGTCTATTATTATTATTATAATACTTTTAACAAAATATATTTTATTTTTGGCAATTTAAATGCCCTGTAACATTTCCTCTACAGTTAAAATAGTTATATATTTTGGAGGATAGATGCTCTGAAATGTCTCTCTCTCTTGTCAGGTGTAGGCCGCGAGCGATACGCGTTCTATGCCCTGCGCAGCTGCCATCAAGTCCTCCGTGAAGACAGCGGTGAGTTCTTCTCCCCTGATTACCTGTGCTCACACCCCCCCGTGTGGTGCAACTGGACCATCCAGGTGCCTCCTGGGAAGCGTCTGGAGCTCTACCTGGAGGACTTTACTCCCCCGGACGCCTGTCAGGAAAAGAGCGATCAGATCCACCTGGATGAGTCTCCAGTGGCTGCGGGAGTGCAGAGGATCCTGGAGAGGTGCTGGAGAAAGGCCAGGTACACCTCCGTGTCCAACACGGTTCAGGTGGTGCTGCTCATCGGTGGGAACCGGCTCGTCCCCTACAGGGGCTTCTATGGACGCTTTAACGCTTTCAGATCCCATTCAGATTCCATGTCTGAAGGTGAGTGAATGTTTTCAATGTTTTTATTTTGTAAACTTCTGTGCAGTGTAGAAAACTTCACTGATTATAACGAAGGCTTTAAGAAGCACCCTCAGTGATTTGATTCTGGAGCCGGGCCTGCTGGTGTCACATGACTCTTTGTATTTGACAGACATTCCTGTAGACGTGGTAGAAGCAGCATTAGGAGATGATGAAGATGAAACAGATGCAATTACAGATTCTCCACCAGCTGTGAGAGACGTCACAGCAGATACATCAGCGGTGAACACACAAACCCCTTCTGCTGCTCTGACCAGCTCTGTGAAGTTTGGATCCTCAATGACCAATGAAAAGAGTCCCGGGGGTTCATCTCCTCGCATTCTAGCGCCTGCTTACAACAGTAACGATGTGGTTGATGATGTTGCATACTACGATGATAATTTCATTGCAGCGTCACATGAAGAAGCTGATCGATGGGCCGCTAAGACCCAGCAAAACCAACCCGAAAGTGGAGCGGCTCAAATACGGCCTAGATATCAAGCGGCTTACGCAGACGTCTCAGACATGACCCTCAGCGCACAGACGCCCATGCCACACGTCAAACCCGCCGCCCGCTCGCCATCCACCATACGCAGGAATGTGGACACGCAGGCGCACTCCTCCGGTCAAACCGAGCCGGTCAGAGCCAGACTGATGCCTGATGCTGGAGGAGTGAGGCGGGTAAAGGTGGGACAGCGTGACGACGAGGAAGCCGTTTCCATTGAGATGACGGCAACCAAGAGCAGCGCCACACTACCTGTAATACAACCCAAACTACACCGCAAATCAAAAGGTGCAGTTACTATTTTTAACAATTAGAAAGCATTACATTTTGCATAAAGCCTCTTTATAGGATGACTTTTTTTTTTTTTTTTTTTTTTTGTATTGCAACATTATTTTCATGAAAATACATACACTTTACCACCCAAAATTACTTGGAGAAATTAAACAGTGGGCCTAAAATAGGATTTTTTTTTAGATGTTGTTGTTATGATTATTATTATCATGGGGTAATATTAATAATATTAATAATTTAATGTTTAAAAATATTATTAATAGTAGTAGTAGTAGTATGCAAGGGGTAATATTAACAATAACTTATTTTATTTGTTTTTATTAGTAGTATTATTATTATGCAAGGAGGAATTATTTTAAAATTTATAACAATGTCCTGTCTGGGTTTTTTATTATTAAAATCACCATAAATTCAATAAAACATACTATAATGTCATACAGTTGTTGCAATTACAATTCAATTAATAGTAAAGTATGTTTATCTGTTTTATACCATTTCAGTACATTAGTTTCATTATGGTTTTGTTTGAAAATTAGCAGGATCTTAAAATGGCCCTAAAATAGGATTTATTTTATTATTATTATTATGATGATGATGATGATGCTGCAATGGGTAATATTAACCATCTTAATTATTTTATTAATGCCTTAAGTTACTGCTACTACTTATCTTTTTATATATATATATATATATATATATATATATATGAACCAGGCATTTTAATTTTATCTATGGTTTTCTTGCATTATTCATTGTACAGAGAAAGCTCTCTACCAGCAAACCTTACGAAATGTCACCCACAACAGGCATTTTCCTGGGGGTGAGAAGTTCAAAAGTTTTAACACACCAACTTAATACAGCTACCAATTATTTTTTACCAAAAAAAAGTTTTTGGTTACAATATAGAAGATATACAGTTTACATTCTGATGATGTCGTATCATCCGTCCAATCAGAGCTCTTGTTCGAGGTGAGTGTAGAGATCAATCTGGAGCCTGAACATCACGAAGAATCCTCTTCCCTCAGATCTGCTCTAGAGACCATGGTGAGGCTCAACATTATGACTCCCTTTATAGATCATCAGAATATTGTTGTTAGTTGAGCAGCTTAGAGGCTCAAAATTGGTTTACAGATACAAGAAGTGCTTGGACATCTCACTCCAAAGAGCCTGGACTTCAAAAGACTGAAAAAGTAAGTACAAAGCTCACTTCCTAAAGCATATTAATTGGATTCTTCCAAACCAATCTGCTCTCAGACTGTCGATCGATCTGTCTCCAGGTTGAGTTCTGGCGTGTTGTTCATCGTGTGGCTGCAGTTTGAGAAGGTGGCTGTAGGGCAGCAGAGACACAGGGATCTTCAGGCCAGTCTGCAGGGGCTGCAGGGCAGAACCATCAAATCCCAAACCACCAAGACACAGGGCGTCATTGCAGCCGTCTCTACTGAAGGTGCTCTCACACCACAAGCACATTGATTTGTCCTGTGGTCTTTCAGGTTCCTCTGTATTTACAGAAACCGTGCTCTGACCACATGCTAGCCAAAGACACATCTCTTTCTCCCACAGACACACACACACACACACACTGTCTCTGCAGGACTATTGCTGTGTCTCTATACCTCAGGAGCTTACTGAGGTATAGAGTTTAACCAAAGGTCAACCTGTGGCCAGGTGCATAGACTGCTAAAAGGAACACTCCACTTTTTTTGAAAATAAGCTCATTTTCCAACTCCCCTAGAGTTAAACAGTTGAGTTTTACCGGTTTTGAATCCATTCAGCCGATCTCCGGGTCTGGCGGTAACATTTTTAGCGCAGTTTAGCATAGATCATTGAATCGGATTAGACCGGTAGCATCTCACTCAAAAATGACCAAAGAGTTTTGATAATTTTCCTATTTAAATCTTGACTCTTCTGTAGTTACATCGACATACTAACACTGACGGAAAATGAAAAGTTGTGATTTTCTAGGCCGATATGGCTAGGAACTATACTCTCATTCCGGCGTAATAATCAAGGAACTCTGCTGCTGTACCATGAGTGCAGCAGGCACAATGATATGACGCAGCGCCTGAAAGTAGTCCCCAGCTAGGTAACTAGTTATGATATAGCTGGGGACTACTTTCAGGCGCTACGTAATATCATTGCGCCTGCTGCACCCATGGTTCCTTTAAATCACTTTAATTGTATTTTTAGTCTAGGTTTTTTTTTTTTTTGAATGTTTTTAAATCATATTTTGCTTTTTTTTTTTTTTCATTTTAAAGTTTTAGTAATTTTGTGTATTTGTCTTTTTTATGTCTATAGTTTTAGTTTTTAGTTTATTTTAGTACTTAATGGCTGTTTATGCAATTTACCCCCACTAGCTTCTTAAAATCAGACTGTGTTCACATGTTCATTACAGCATGTTTTTGTTGTTGTTTTTTGATGGAATAGACCACTACTTTAGACTGTGGATGTTTATTTAACTTATTTAAATGTATTATTTGTAATATTTTTACAAATATTACAAATTACTTTTTGGGGGAAAAAAACATTTTTTTTTTTTTTTTTTTTTTTTTGGAGATTTTACATATTTTAGTAATTATCCTTAATTAGATATCATTCGAAAGCTTAAAAACTCAAAATTCATCCTGTGAAAACCGTTTTGAAATCTGACACTGGGTAACCATGGAAATTTTATTGGGCTCCTCCCCCGAGTGGGTAATGTCAAGTGTCATATTACAAAATTTAATACAATATTTTATAATCGGAACTTTTTTTTCTAATCTCGATTAAAAACACATATCGTGAGAAAGATCTGAGCCTCAAAACTCTATATTTGGTGACTGTTTTGTGATATAAATAATATTGTGACAAATTAATAAATTTGTGACCGGAAAATGCAATAAATTCAGTGTCACCCAGTGGCTATTTTTCGTGTAGCACCTAAACGAGATCTCACGGGTACCTCAATTTTTGTGATATCAACTTTAAATTTGGAACTTAACTTAGTTAGACACAGACTTTGATTTTATAGCAATTTCAGATTCCAAAATATTTTGTAAAATATTTTATATAAAATAAAAGATGGTGTGTGTACATGTAAAATACCCTTTTTTTTCATATGGTCAAAAGCACATTATAATGATAACTGAATTAGAAACAAATAGTTTAAAATACTTTTAGATTAACATATTATGCAGCCATGATCTTACCAAAAACACCTGTTCATCTGAATCACTTCTGAACGGCCCATCTGTGTGTGTTTGAACAGACATCAATGAGTGTGAGACGCAAATGGTGGTGTGTGACGCTCACGCTGAGTGTGTGAATCAGTTCGGGTCGTACTCCTGTCAGTGTATCCATGGTTACCGTGAGGTTCCTCATGAGCCGGGAGCCAGCGTTTGTGTGGCGTCTGCTGAACCCGGTAAGAGATTGGTTGTCAGAAGTTTATATTGTCTGAAATCTCCCACACCTGTCATTAACTTAAATTAGACTGCTCTCATATCACTTTGAAGTTTTGGGTAAACTATCCTTTTATTTCATTTTTGTCTCCTCTCACTTTCTAGACTGTAGTTGGACATCATCTCCCAGAATCCTCAGGGGCCAATTACATATTTTAGTAATTAGTTACGCCATCCTCAGCCTGATCACGTTGCTCATCGTGCTGTTGCTGTTGGTGGCGTTTCTTCTGTATAATCGATACTATAGAGGCTCGTTCTTTCCTCGCTGCCAGAAAACAAGCGCTAGCAGCATCGTGGAAACCGCTGCCAGTGATGAAGACAACAGTAACACAGGAAATGATGGTAGCGGTGGTGCGAACCCCTCTTTACCTCCCCCACCACCTCCCCCACTGAGGCTGGGCAAAGACGTCCACCGCTCTCTGGACCTGCCGTTATTGCGCTTCAGCTCTCTGGTGCCTCCTGATGGATTTAGAAGTAAAACACCTGCAGAGACACACCAGCTTTGACTGTTTCACAGTGTTACTCTTGTCTGAGAGCACGGTCACTAAATGCACTGCACCTCACCGAGTGTGAGACTTGTATTTGTCATATTATTTGTATTAATTAATAATTTATTATGGTTTGTATTAGTGAGTTATTTATTTCCCTGCTTCTTTGTATGTTTCTTTTCTGTTTATGATTTATAGAGAATTTTGGTAAATAATTACCTTTTTGTTTTTTCTTGTATTTTATTCTATTTTTTTAAGTTTATTCTTGTATTTTAGTTCACAGAAGCTTTCTCACTCTTAAAAATAGAAATGAACAGAACTCAAAAGCACTTTGTGTACTTTGTGGTTTTGTCCAACTAAATATGTTTGTTTGTGAAAGACAACATTGAGCGTGTTTGACAGAGAAAGAACGCAAGAAGGACTTTGGGATCCTACAGCCATGGAAAACGTCGACATATCATGAAAACATTTGTGACTAAAATATCTGGACAAGTCGTGGAAATCTGCAGTGAATATCCACCTTAGTTTTAGAATATCACCTTAGCAAAATGGTTGGCACTTCACTCAAATATTACACTTTTTTTTAAAGTATGGACTGTGCCAAATAAATTTTGCTTAGAATGAATTTCTTTTTTTTTTTTTTAAGTCAATTTAACCATAGCTAATATTTCTCCTCTCTGCTCTTTCTGCCAAGAGGAGGAAGAAACTATTTCACATTTATTCTATTTCTGTTATTATTCTAAACGGTTCTGGCTTCAAATATCAGCTTCCCTATTTCTTGTTCCACTAGCTCTGTAGTAACCTACTTCTATCAGTAAGGATCTTTTCCATTCTGATATTTTTGACAATAATGATGTCTTAAACTTTATGTGATAGGTAAATACAATCCACAAAGCTAGATACCTTAAATTTAAATCCTGTATGGCAAGCCGTTTTGACTTTTATTCATTCTCAGGAAATGAATTCTTAATATCAACAATTCAGTTTTCACTAGTTAAAATACTAATTCTTGATATCAGGAATTAGCATTTTAACTAGTGAAAACTGAATTGTTGATATCAAGAATTAACATTGTTACTAGTGGAAATGTATTGCTGATATCAAAAATAGCCATTGTTACTAGTAGAAATCCAATTCCTGATATCAAGAATTAGTATTTTAACTAGTGAAAACTGAATTGTTGATATCAAGAATTCATATCCTGAGAAGGCGTAAAAGTCAAAACAGCTTGCCATAAACCCAGCTGCAAAATATTAACTTCTGATCTACAAGTAGCTATTGTCATCAAAAAAAAAAAAAAAAAAAAAAAATCTCCAATAAAAAAGCTTTGAGGACATCTTAAGCGGTTTTTAAGAAAATTGTATTTTTTCTCTCTCTCTCTCCTGTGTATTCCCTCATAACTTCTGTGTTTTATAATAATACTAATAGGCTAAAAGTTATGTCCAGCTCTAAAATGTAATTGCTTTTTAAAAGGCTTGGAAATTCAAAGGAGTAGGAAACCCTTAAATTCGTTTTTTAGACACGTCAGAGAAATTTCCCCAAGATAATAAGCGTATTGTTTATTTATATATTCAGAGGTTTTTGTCCTACAGTACCTATATAAAACCTAGTGCACTCTAAACAGTTAACGTTGCGTTTGTCAGGTACAGCTGCAAACATGTACTACTTTCTATAACCTACTCTAAATTAATAATTAAAAAAACCAAAACATTTTGACAGTGTTGGGGAACGTTCAATGCATTCAGAAAGTGTTTTGTCAGAGAAATGCGGCTAGCGCTCGCTTGCGCCCTCTGGGATCAGTGTCAGTTCTTCCGCGCATGCGCACAATCCGAATTACTTCCGGGTGACGAAGCTGCTTGTAAGTGTGACCCAAACAGCTACTGGACTCCAAAAAAATCTTTAGCACATAGTATTAAATGGCAGAAAAAAACGTGCGACTCAACGTGAAGCGGTATAAACGTTGGCAGCGTCACGTGAAATGTGTCATGAGTTGAATTATTTGTGTTTTTGATGTCCAGTATGTTTCTCGCGCGAACAACCTGTTGTGTTGTCCAGCTGGTTTTCTTAAAGCATCCCTTCTGGCTTATGAGTAAGCTGTACTGATCATCTAATTGACCTGTGTGTCTGATTTTTATTGGTGGACAGTGTAAACAGAGTCCAGCACGGATCTTATTGGTTAGAGATAACTAATAATGCTTATTCCTAGCAGACCGCTGGCTGTCTTCACACAGTACAGACAGCAGCAGCAGCTCAATTGGACTGAATAAAGTCTGCATTACAGATGTGTAGCTCTAAAGCCAGTGTTAACTGCTTGTATGAGCTGTATGCATCTAAGAAAATACATGGAAAGTGTCTGTCTTGTGTATGTTGTATATTTGTTGCATGCATAATCATGCATTTGAAAGAAAGAGTGCAGTTGGACTGGAACTAACTGATGCTGTTTGTGTTTCAGAGGATGCTGGGGTATATCTGGCAGTGTTTCTATTCCTCATGTCTGCGCTTCTGGTTGAAATGGTTCCTCCGGCTGGTCACAGGGAGATGCGAGCTGCAGCGTATTTGTGCCCGATGCAAAGCTGGGGCGCTGAGGACAGCACAGATAGGTGATGATCATATGTGGACTAAATATATTAATCTATGGGAGAACGGTTAAAGAATCATTTAACCCATTTGTAGTCTATTTTTTTGGCTGGATTGTTCATTTAAGACAGCATTTGAATTGTCATGCATTACTTTTGCAAACTTGTCGTTGTTGTTTGTCTTGTAGAGTATTCCCTGAAGTCCTCTAAAAGCAGGGTAAGTGTGGCGATGATTTCTGGCTGCTTCAGTACTTTCTTATCTGAGCTGACCAGATTCTTCACTCAAGACCAATTGATCTGATGGAGAAACCTCTTTCTCTGCTGCACTCTGAAGTGTGTTTGTTTGTGTTTGATCAGGTATTGCGAGCAGCTTTATCTTTGAAGGCGAATGATTTGGATGACCATCTGGCTCAAATAATCCAGGAGAAGAGAATCAAGGAGCAGAAAGATCCTACGTGAGGCTCTCTTAAGATTGCATTAACTTTATTCAGTTGGGAAAATTAACTTGAACATTTTGCAACCTTTTTCTGCAACAGTGACACATTCACACTGAGTCACATGATTTGATCTGATGATGATTTGATTTTTTTTTTTATGTTACAAAGCTTTCTCGCCACGCTAGGTCCAGTGAAGTACATTAAGAGTGATAGCTAAATTTATTTTTTATTTTTTTAGTTTTTTGAATGTGTTATAAATATTTCTGTATTTTCATTGTAATAGCACAAACGGTTATTTTTCTGAATAGAGAAACCATCATTTCAACCTAGTTGCCCCTGGTGCCAATTTTTTGCAGTGTTTTTCTTAGATTTTTTAACAATATATATATATATATATATATATATATATAGTTTTTCATTGAATAAAAATTACAAATTATAATTAGCAACATCCATTAATTTGGAATAACAAGATTTCAAGGGAGAAATTAAATAGTAATGTAAATAAAAACAACTCAGAAGCTACAAGATCCCATTTCAGCATATTAAAATACATCTGCCGTTACATAGTGTAAACAGTCCCCATTAAAGAAATCCAAACATAATATTATGATTTATGTAAGATTAATAATAATGTAGAAATCTAGTTTTGAAAAATCCAGTATCAATTTTCCCTAATTAAAATAAAACCTAAATATGTATCAAAATTATATTAAAATTTAATAAATATAAAAATATTTTACATATTTATTTTAGTTATTTTATTAAATCTGACAAATGCATAACTGTAAATAAAGTAGTGCTGTCAAACAATTAATCGTATCCAAAATAAAAGTTTTTGTTTACATAATATATATGTGTGTGCTGTGTATGTTTATGTATATATAAATACACACACATACAGTATATATTTTGAAAATATTTACATGTATATATTTATATTCATATAATTTATATCATATATAAATATATTTAATATATAAACAACATATTTTTCTTAAATATATACATGCATGTGTGTGTATTTATATATACATAATAAATATACACAGCACACACACATATATTATGTAAACAAAAACTTTTATTTTGGATACGATTAATCGTGATTAATCGTTTGTCAGCGCTAAAATAAATACATTAGTACTTGAATGAACATTAATGCTACTAGAATTATTAAATCAACTTATTAACCCTAATGCCCATTTTTACTACTGTCTCTACTTGCTAGTGAAGAAACGTGTCTAATTGCTTCACAGTTTTTATTTTCAGCGTTGATTGTTTTATTTTTAGCATGTATTCAAGATTTGTGTATGTTGTGGATATTTTCAAGGTCCGACTGCAGTTTTACATACAGAAATCTCTCTTGCAGGTTTAAGGTGAATCTCCGTCAGTGTTTGTTACAAATCAACGGATATAACGAGTTGTTCGAGGCGGTCGAGGAACTAAGAAAACAGGTGTTTGACTCAGAAAATGAAGAACATGAGAACATGCTTCTGAAGGTGATTTATCTCATTTTTCTGATCATTTTAACATGATTGCGCTTCAGAGGTTCTCAGTTCTGTTTGTTTTCTGTCAGCTGTGGGATCTGTTAATGCCGTCAGTGAAGCTGGAATCCAGGGTCACTAAGCAGTGGGGAAACATTGGTTTCCAGGGCGACGATCCCAAGACTGATTTCAGAGGGATGGGGATGCTGGGACTCACAAACCTCCTGTAAGTGCAGCTTCTCTGCTTATGAGAAGATGACGCTTCATTGCTTCCCTGATGCTTTTAAGTTAAAGTTTTTCTTTGTTGGGCCAGTTTTTTCAGTGAGAATTACACAGACGCAGCCCGGCAGGTCCTGTCACACGCCAGCCACCCCAGACTAGGGTGAGTGCTCACTGATTTATGTCATGTTTAGTGATTCTTGGCATCATGACTGATAAAATTAGCCAAAGGGCTCTCATCAGGTACAACAGTATTCTAAAATGTTTGATATTTTGTAATCTGTGGAAAATCCTATAAATAAAGTGAGAAAAAAAGTGCTCCTCCTTATAGCATGCTTTGTGTTGTTGCAGGTACTCGTATGCCATAGTAGGCATCAATCTAACAGAGATGGCATACAGCTTAATGAAGAGTGACGCTCTGAAGCCTCATTTCTACAACACAGTCTCTGGAAAACCACAAATGCAACACTTCCATCATTTCTACTGTGAGTAAAAAAAATATATATATATATATATTAATTAGTGCTGTCAAACGATTAATTGTTTATATAATATATGTGTGTGTACTGCGTATATTTATGTATATATAAATACAAACACATACAGTATATATTTTGAAAATATTTGTATTTACATTTATATTCATATAATTTGTTATATACAATATATTTAACATATAAACTAGTGCTGTCAAACGATTAATCGTGATTAATTGCATCCAAAATAAGTTTTTGTTTACATAATATATGAGTGTGTACTGTGTATATTTATTATGTATATATAAATACACACACATGCATGTTTATATTTCAGAAAAATGTTATTTTTTATAATATAAATTACATGAATATAAATATAGACATAAATATTTTCAAAATATATACTGTATGTGTATGTATGTATGTGTGTATATATATATATATATATATATATATATATACATACATAATAAAGAAACACAGAAAACAAACATTATGCAAACAAAAACTTTTATTTTGGATGCAATTAATCGCTATTAATCGTTTGACAGCACTAATATAAACAACATTTTTCTGAAATATATACATGCATGTGTGTGTTTATATATACATAATAAATATACACAGTACACACTCATATATTATGTACAGGGTTCCCGCGGGTCCTTAAAAAGTCTTAAAAAGTCTTAAATTTATTTTATCAAATTTAAGGTCATAAAAAGTCTTAAATTGCACAAGAAAGTCTTAATTATGATTTCAAGAGGTCTTAAATTTGGGTACAGACCATAATCATGATGCAGCTTAATGTGACGATTAAATTTCAAAAAGCTATAAATAAATATGAGCGCTGCACGTTTCAAAGTCAGGTGCTGCGCTGCTTTGTGTTCTGCCGTTACCTCGGAAACAGTTCCGAAAGCGCCTCCTGCTGGCAGAGAATGAATCTT
>JAFVLL020006398.1:0-73060 GCA_021397915.2 Tor tambroides | reverse complement strand
CCTTGCAGGGCTTTGAATCCTTGCAGTGGGACTCTGGAGGAGCCGGTGACAAACTGCAGCAGTCTGGCTCTCCTCTCCTCATCATACGACTCCACAGCCCGCCAGAACCACTTCACGATGTTACTGTCAGGCGTGCAGTGCTTCAGACGTGTGTTTGACTTCCAGTCGTTGATGTCAATCTTTCCGAGTCCACACACAATAAGCTGAAATTGAGACACACTTGAATCATTAACTATGCTCTGATACTGCTCATTGTTATGAGTGAAAACGGCAACTAAAATATGCTCCATTACACATTTATCAAGACTAAGTCGTCAAGTCGATTGCCTGGAAGTAGGTTTTCATACCTCCAACTCTTTCTCATCAAACGCCTTGAGTAGGTGTTGTGGGATGACCTCATTAAAGCCTTTCTGCAGGGCCAGGAACTGAGCCTCGATGCCCCTCAGGAACCGCCAGTTCACATACAGCCTGCACAAAAACAGGAACAAGACACTTAGGCTATGTTCAGACTGCCAGAAAAAAATCTGTTTTTTTTGCATATCCAGATATTATCCAGATGGGTTTTTGAAAGTCTAGACAGCAAGAAACATTCAAATTAGATTTTTTTTTTTTTTTCAAATCTGATTCAAACCACATTTGAAGGTGGTTTGAAATGTGATTCCAATCAGATTTTTACAGATGCGTCTCAGTCTGGATTCTCTGGCTGCTCAAATCAGATTTCAAATAGGTTTTACGTCACTCTTAACATGAAACACAATAGATGCGTTTCCATTACGGATTTGCGCAAAACTTTGTGATTTTATAAATGTGGATAAAAAACTATTGCGAAATGTTGGCGTTTCCATTAACTGATGTTATGCGACTAAAACGTAATTTTTTCCTCGCGATAACGGTGCATTTCCACTGGCACGTAGCGGGCACAGCGGAGCGAGCGTTTTCAATGAATTCCTATGGAAATTGAGCTTAAACGCTGACGCGGTGCATTATAGGATAGAAAGCGGCCAAGAGTGTCAAAAAGGTTGGGCATTTCTTGACTTCATGCAAATAGAGCAAAAAACGCAGAGCGACAAGCAATCGCTGTGAAAAGTAGGCAAGGCAAGATTTTGACGTATGTTTCCGAATGTTTGCTGAACTGGTGGATTACTGAGCTGAAATCCCTTGTCGTTAAAAAAAATGAGCAAAGATCTTATGAGCAAAGATAGCCTACGATCATTTTCTGACCATCGCACATTTTCATGATCATCGCACAGTGTGTTTGCCGCTACGACCCATGTTTACTGACCAGCCAATAAAAATGCAACATGAAATCGCGTGTTGATCGACGCAACATGGCGCTAAAACTTAAAACTGCTTACCTCAAACTCTTTTAACTTCCTCTTTCAAAGCTTCCTCTTTTTTCAGCAAACATAAAAAGTACAACTGCCAAACTGATTTGTAATGCTCTTTTTGTTTACCACTAGAGCATGCTAATGACGTTTTATTCTTCTATAGTAACTTGCGTCGTAGCGTACAAATCACTAGGTGTCATCGTACAGTCTGCATACATGTTGGACCTAAATTTATTAGATCCATATCGCACAGTGTGATTTGTAATGATCTTATAGGATTGCTAAAATCGTGCAGTGTGTAGAAGAAAGTAGTGCAGAGAGCCGCTTCTGGGATGCTTCTGTGCCGCGGCGCAGCTGGTATAAACAGCAGATGTGTGCAGTGTAAATAAGGGGTTATTCAAGCATTAATGGGAAGGAAAGCCCCTTATACTTGAAACCGACCACATATGAGGTGTTTCTTGGAGGTTATAGTGCATTAAATAATGATCATGTGATTTTTACGTACGCCAGGTGACCTGTAAATGCGAAAAAAAAAAACTGTTTACATTGCAGTTTTGCGATATATTCCTTTATCAAATTGCCTGAAAAACCACCTCAAACCTTTTAGCGATATATAGGAGTTTTAGTGAAATCGACGTGTTTCCATTAGGCGTATTTTCAATTCACAATTTCAATGTGCGCAATTTGAAGGGTAATGGAAACGCAGTTACTGACATCAAACACCAGGTACAGAAATGCCGCAAGTATTCATGTTATTAAAACGAAGGTGAAGCCAGCCGTGACTACAGAACAATATATACTATTCAACTGCATTTTTTGGCTTATTTGGAGATCCAGATGAAGCACCTCCACTTTTCCCGCCTCTGTTTTGAAAGCCTAGTCACATACGTAGGTACAACTACATCACTACCAAAGCAACCCATGCAGATAGGTCCCTAATGTCATCTGCAGAGACACATTAGACAGTGAGGAGGAAGTCTTTCAGAGGTAAAAGCAGCTGAAGCCACACTCACTTCACATACTCCTTCTTGGTGTCCTGTGTGACGGAGATGCTCTTGCCGTTGGGTTTGAGCTCGTGTTGAATAATCTCTCCATATGCATTGTGTTCGACGCAGAACGTGTGGTCCAACACTCCAGTGATATCATTATCTCTAAACACAGACAAAAGAAAATGATTAGATTAACGATGCATGCATTATATAAATATATATTCTATTACATAATTTTAATTAAGTTAATTCATTTTAATATTAATTGTGTGATTCCAATAATTGCAGGACTAATTTGAGTAATCTAATGAAGACAAAATGTGATTAAAACTGATGATTAAAAATATCAGCTATAATGTAAGTAAAAAGAATACATACTTTTCCTTGAATATAAAGGAATATTTTATATTCCTTATGAATATAAAATAAATTTTAAGGTTTGTTTTTTGTCAAGTATTTATATCTAAGGCAGCAAAAACTCTTTGGATCCACTTTAATCCCACCTTGAAAGCAGTAAATGTGTTTTGCAATTTAACATGAACACACTTGTACATCACAATTAATTTTTTTGATGCAAGTTCATAGTAAAGACACCTAATATTAAGCGGGACCAACTCTCCATAAAAAGTCAAATTGGGAAAAAGGTGAATACATTTAAATAGCGGATCCCTCTTTTTACTTCATGTATGAAATTAGATTAAAAGAATGGATAATTCAATTTTCTTGTAAAAAACAGTATAATAGAGTTACATTATTGTTAAAGTAATAATAAAATATTCTCTCTCTATACACACACACATATACACATACACATATACACACATATATATATATATATATATATATATATATATATATATATAACTATTATTATACAACATATTAGACATGCATCATTCCAGGTTTTGCAGAAAATACAGGCGGAGTAGTAATTGTATTGCTGTTCATTTTTGAGTGTATATAATACAGCACTATAGAAGGACGTATAAAGCACACTGACAGGATCCAGACGAGGCTGTTGTGGAGATCTGGATCCACTGACTCCATGTCATCCAGAGTGATGGGCTTCCCTAGCAACTGCTTGTAGAAGGGCAGAGTGAAGCCTCCGTCAATGTAGTGGCCGTGGAAAACAGCCATTCCCATAATCCTCCCCACAAAGTGGAAATAGGACAAATGCTCCTAAAAAAACAAAGAAAATAAAACAAAAAGATAAGAGTGTTTTTTGGAAAATACTAGCATGGGAAGCTCATAAGGAAGATACTTACTGGATTAACGGCAGAGTCCGGGTTGATCTGTAGCGTGTAGATGTCATCTCGTGAATACTGGAACAGTCCGTAGTATGGATTTAACATCTCATGCGACAGCAAGTACAACCACTCCCTATGCCACAAACACATGTAATGGCAGAAATTACTGACAGACATTCAGTCTATCATGACCCACTTTGACACTGTTATACTCTAGTTCTACCACTAGATGGACACACAGGAATTAAAAGACAGCAGGAAACTGCATTCATAACCCACTTCACTTCCCTATTGTGATACATTTATTAGGATATCATTCAAGAATTAATGCCAGGAGCTGACTTTATCCATCGGGAATTGACTGGATTGTGAAAAGTGATAACAGATGGTTCAAGAAAGTGGAGAAAGCTACATATTATTGAAATGTACATTTTTCATCCAAATTACAAAGATGTGTTTTTCTTTTGAATAATGTTCACAGATGAATCATTCACAATAAATGTCTTAAGAAAATGGGGCCAATTTTGATTTCATGCTCAGCTTTCAGGTTTGTCTCTCAGTATTAAACTCGTACCTAGCGACTCCACCATAGTCGAGACCTTCCTCTCCTCTGAACTTGACCATCAACCTTTTCCACAGGTCCTTCGGCCTCATCTTCATCACCTGCCGGTATGATTCCTGAGGAAACAGTGGAGACGTGGTGTTGAAAGGGCATAGTAACTAGTTTGCTAAAGTAGTTTCAGACATATTTAGCTTCACATAACCGTCAAGTGTAATAATTTTGAGTACATGCCCGCTTTTATTGCTATTTATTTTATATATATATATATATATATATATATATATATATATATATATATATTTTAATTCTATTTTAATTATTATTTATTAATTATTGTTTGATTTTTAATTAGTTTTAATTATTTTAGTACATCAAGATAAACTAAATAAAAATGTTTCCTTGGCAACTAGCTGAAATAAAATAAGTTTAAGGGCCAGATTTACTAATAGCTTGTGTCAGCGCAAACTGTCTTTTGGCGTTAAAACAGTACTGTCAGGATTTATTAAAGACGCGCAGTGAAGAATTAGCACCGAAAAGGAGTGGACAGTTATTTTTGTCCCTGACCTTATTGAATATGCATTTGTAGGAGTTTCCCTTTCAGACGCTAAATTTATGGGAGGAGAGTATTAAAATGAATCACGCAACGCGATTTATTAACATTTGCGCTCGTCAAATTACTGGTATTTGCGCCATTATTTAACGTTAAAAAAAATGCATGTCTGGTAATTTGCGCTGCTCTTGGTAGATTGCGCTGGTCAGTATGGAAATGATCTGGCTGTGTCTGTGTTCTTTAATGTGTGCATTCGGTAAATCACACGCAGAATTTTTCCCTCCCATCGGCGCTTTAATGGAATTGCACTCTAACGCTAATTTGCCCTGTTTAGTAAATCTGGCCCTAAAACTGCTCTACATAAAATGGACTGGCAAATTTCATAATTCAAAACACTAACTGATCCAATTCACCTGCCATTTTTTCCCACCTGATCCTGTTTTCCGTAAATCTAATGATAGCAAGTTTCATTTGATTTGATTTCACAAGATACACTTCAACTGTGTTTAATGCAACACACAAATCTGCACTGCTTAATTTATGCTGCAACCAGCCCTCGGAGATGCGTCAATTTATGACAGTTGATCTGTCATCTTATGATCTTGCCAGTAAACCCAAAAGAACCCAAACTCACGCAAAGGGTTCATATAATCCGATGTTTACAGTCAGACTCGTCCATGGGGAGAGAGCGCAGCATGCTGGAATGCAGCATCCAGAAATGTCTGTGCGCATCCAGCTCAACACCCATAAACACCCTAAAACAGATGACCAAACAGGCGCCCAGACCAAAAATCACTTCAAGCTGAGCAAAGAGAGAAGGGGGGTATAAATGTTTTTCCAACAGGCCTGAGATGAGGCTCAGAAACATGTGCAGTACATGTCACATGACTTAGCTGAACTCAGCATGCTAATGAAGTTTAACGTCATGTCTGATGCATTACGGCTTGTGGGTAACATCCAGCAGAGCTCAAAAGCCTTCACAGTAAAGGTTAACCAGGCCTTTGGGCTTGTTAAGCGCTATTAAAGGCTCATTCAGAGGGACAGGTGTTACTGGTGCAACTAACAACCTCGAACGACAACACAGTTCCCATCTGCCTCGATGCTGACAACATGTATCTGAGCTGACAACTGAGTCAATGTCAATGTGGATTCTGCTGCTTTGTGATTGGCTGAGAGGAAAACAAACAAAAACAAAACAAAAACAGCCCAACGAAATGAAGAAATGTGAGTTTTATTTATTTTGGCCATTTGACTCTTTATTGGATAGACATGCAGTAGAGAGAAAATAAAATTTATTTTGGGAAGAGGCAGGAACGGGGCAGCAAAAAAAGAACATTAAGTGGATTTGATCTTGTGCCACACAAATGATGACTTACGATTATATGAGGTTTAAAGGAAGTTCACCCAAAAATGAATATTTTGTCATCATTTACTCACCCTCATGTTGTTGCAAACCTGTATGAGTTTCTTTCTTCTGTTGAACACAAAAGATGATATGTTGAAGAACCAAACAGTTGTTAGTCCCCATTGAATTCTAAAGTAGGGAAAGAAATACTATGGAAGTCAAAGGGGACCATCAACTGTTTGAGCATTCTTCAAAATATCTTCTTTTATGTTCAACAAAAGAAGGACACTTTTACTTTAGAAACAAAGTAATAAGATGAATCCAATTTAGAGAGGTTTATGCTTTTTTATTTGTCAATGAAGGGAAAACGTTTTTTTTTTTTCCTTAGATCACTATTATAAAATACTTAAGGCCATTTCTCCTACTGAGTAAATGTATTTTGTTTTAATAATGCTGAGATATTTTTTACAGGAAAAGACAGGAATAGACTAAAATAAAGCTAAAAATACTGATGACGAAATTTTAAAAGTGTCTCTGATTTAAACATCATTAGCTAAAACAGAAATAAAGTTGGTAAGTTAGATTCATTTTTATGAATTAAACTGCTGATTCAAAACTCTGATTTAATGATTCATTTGCATTTTCATCCAATTGTTCACACAAGTCTCTATATGATATTTTTCATAAATTAAAATGTTTTATTGGTAATGTAGGTAAATATTGCTATTTATTACCATGTTTTTGTTACATAAAAACAAATATGATTAAATATTATTCCTAGTGTTCATTTAGAGAAAAATTGTGAAAACATGCTGTGGTTATTTTTAACTAGATTATTACTGTTTCAGTTTTACAATGAAACTTTTTGAATCTACTTGCATACAGTGGTTGTTTTTGTTGATATAGTGTTTACTTTGATTGAAAAACCCCCCCTGCTTAATACATAAATATCTACACTACTGTTCAAAAGTTATGTGTCTGTAAGGGTTTTTAAAATGTTTCTGAAAGAAATGTCTTGAAATCGCGAAATGGCCACCAAGGCTGCATTTATTTGATCAAAAATACAGTAAAAACAGTAATATTGTGAAATTTTATTACAATTTAAAATAACTGTTTTCTATTGTAATATATTTAAAAATGTAATTTATTCCTGTGATCAAAGCTGAATTTTCAGCATCATTACGCCAGTCTTCAGTGTCACCTGATCCTTCAGAAATCAGTCTGATATGCGGATTTGCTGCTCAAGAAACATTTCTTATTATTATCATCACTGTTGAAAATAGCTGTGCTGCTTAATATTTTTAACCATGCTACAATTTTTGCCAGGAGTATTTGATGAAGAAAATGTTGAGAAGTACATTTATTTGAAATAGAAATATTTTGTAACATTATAAATGTCTTTACTGTCACTGGATCAATTTATTGCATCCTTGCTAAATAAAATAATTTCTGAAATAAATATTTTAAATGTATTCCCTGATGAATTTCCTGATTATTTACTGCTGTATCTTCCTTTAAGGTAAAATAATCCAGGGTCTAACCTCAAAGATCTCCTCACGCGAGACCTCAATACGGCAGTGTCCCGCCTGCGGCTGCTGCTGGGACAGCTCCTGTCTCAGGATTTTCAGTTTCTGCACCAGATCTCGCTTGTACTTGGGCACTGTGAGACATTCAGGGTCCTCCGGGAGATTTCCGGGAGACATGACAGACTGAGCCTGCTCCTTCAGCTGTCCGGGACGACTGTGGAGAAAGAGCGAGGGGAAAAGAGAAACGGGATAATAAAATGAGATGAAAAGTTCTGTCAATAAGCACACAAACACTGAAGCCTGACCCCATCTGCCAAAGCAGCGTCGCCCTTTCAGTGCCAACTCACAGGTATGTGTCCCGCCAGCAGCGGACAGGACACAAGTTCACTTCACAAGCTCCAACATGGTCCTGAACCGATATAATGCTGAATACACAATCGGCCAAAAACACCGCACACGTTTGAACACTTAATGACACACTTAAAATGTTTAAATGTGACCGCATTAAATTACAAAATGTCAAATGATGTAGAATCTGCAAACAAATGCTGCTGTGCTAGACAAATAGAGACAGAGTGAGACACATTCTTTAATGAAAACACACAACACACTCACTTCACAGCCACTCTCAGACTCTCATTTATCCAGACACGACTCCTTACACTCGTTCTCTGTCTGCACGTGACCCACATTCCTCACATATTCCCTTCCTCCCGTTCGCTTTCCTTGACACGCAGAAACTCACTTCTCTTTGCCTGCAGTTTTCCTGCTTCACGCTGTATTTAGAGGACTTCCTGTAACTGCTCTGAGATCTGGTTTGAATCTGAATCAATGTAAACACAATCAGCCTAGATGGGTTCTTACTGCTGCTTTGTAAAAACAGCCTGAGGTGCATTATCCTAACTTTGATTCAAATATGGATATCCGAGAAGATATAAAGCAGAAATTTAGTTCAAAACAAGTTCTTAGAAATGTAAAAGTTAGCAAAATTTTTGCATTCGAGTAACTATCAAGAAAATAAGCAACAAATATTCTTTATACACCCTGAATACATTTGTATACACATTAATCATTAATTTAGAATTTGTTTTTAAGCATATATTTAAAGTATCATTTTCATTATTATTATTTTTTTTTTTTTTACAAATACCATGAACAATACTCCATTTGACCCTAGCAAAAAAAAAAAAAAAAAGAGCAAAATATCTAATACTTGTTTTTTTTAGGGAAGGAAGAAAAAAAAAGAAAAGAAAAAAAACGGTGACATGTGACTGACTTTTATTTGGTAGATAAGTTTTTCAAATAATATTACAAAATATTATTTTTCATTATTTTATTTACTTTTATCTAGCATCACACTTACATTATTTACAAATAAATAACAAGTAACTTGTATATTTGAAATATATATTTTTATAAGAATTTCAGTCTTTTAAAGATACTTCTGTTTATCAATATAATCTCTGATAATCATTACAATCATTCTGTCATATCTATTACAATCAGATTGTAATAGATATAAAATATCAAAATGAATCATTTTTTAATCACTTAATTTAACTGAAAACATTTTTATTAAATAAGACATGTATTCCAGTTAATATCCGCAAAAATTGCATATTTAATATATTTTTGAAAACATTTTTATTAAATAAGATATATATTCCAGTTGATATCTGTAAGAATTGCATATTTCACATATCTTTGAATGACAAGCATCACGTCATTTACAGAAACACTAGCACATTTTTGGATCACTTTTTTGACTGTAATCCATTAGTGACCCTTGAAATGCTGGATGTGGATCAAGAGGGTAGATCCATCAAAAGACAACAGCAACCGAAGCATGCACACACGCACAGCCACAATCACCACCCACTTAAAATTACCGACTGATCGTGATCAGAAACCCATCAAGGTTGAGAGGAAAGCACACAGCAGAGAGGATTTTTGCCTGATGACAGAGAGGTGAGATTTTCTGCACTGATATAAGGCAGATGTTTCAACAGATATCCACAATCTGTCTGATGCCTTTTCCAAAAGTGCCAGGAACATTTAGACTGACAGTTAGTTTGCTTGACGGATGACATCTCAATGCAAATCATCTGGTCTGGTATCTCCTTGTGGAAAACATGGCGACGCGACATAAAAATCAAAATCTAGGTAATGATCATATTGTGATTCTGTCTAGTGTATAATTATTCCAAACTATATTGTGGTATATTGCACACTTTTGTTGCTCTATTATCTGCATTACATTTATCGCTCATTCAGATTTTGGATTTTTGGAAATAATTAAAGCTTCAGTACATTTCAGAGTTGCTCTGAATGGAGGACAATCTCATTTCATATACATATTCATGTGAAAAACAACTAAAAACAGTTTCTTGCTGTACAGTATACAGTATGGCGATAGCTAGGGTGTTTTCTCACAGGATAATTGGTTGCCCTAAATTTCCTGAAATATAAACATACTCATAATGCTATAAGCTGTGTGTGTATGCATGCATGTATGTATGTATGTATGTATATGTGTGTATATTTATATTATTTAGTGCTGTCAATCGATTAAAAAAAATTAACTAATTAAATCACACATTTTTCTAAAATTAATCGTGATTAATTCCACCTAACATTAAAGTTTTTAAATATACTTTTATATTGCAATAATGTCGCATTCAATCTTCAAATGTACAATGTACAAACAACAAAGACAGTATATTTTTAATATTTCTTTAATGGCATCTTTTTCATGATTGAAGGCCAGCATCACTGATATCAATACTACTGATATAAAATAGTTTTTTCCCTTGAATATTTAACCATTGACTGTAGCCAGTCAGCATTACAGTATAATTTAGATCTATAAATTTTAACATTTATTAGACTTAACTTCTAATTTAAGTGAACTTAAAACAATCATCACATGAACCTATTATAATAAATTACACATTTAGCTACTTGTGCGCTTCAGCAGAAATATACAGAAAATGAATACTTACCAAACACTAAATTCTAAATTAAATATAGATGAAACCCTTAAAGCTATAAAAGTTATTGATTTCCTCTTTTTTTCTTTGGTTCTTGGATTAATAGACATCACAGCAGCTGGTTATTAACTTTGCCTGCTATAGCTTTAAAAGCTGCTGCTGCTGAACGTGACGCGGATCTGACATGCAACTCTCTTTACCTTTTCTGACCCACTTCAGGTCTTAAAGTCTCTACTAATGAGCGGACGAGTTGAATCGGGTGTTTTAGATGAGGGAGACAGTGCTGGGGTGCCTCAGGACAGTTTTTAAAACCATTTCAGAGACATGTTCTTAAATGTGACGCATATATAACATATTGCATGCATGCACGCAGTTTTAAGGCAGCTTTAATCGCCTTTTTGGTAACTTCATGCCTTAACTGACGGTGTAACTAGGACATTGCATGCACGTAGTTTCTTTCGCTGTTTGATATGAAATGATATAGGCTACAGCGCGCGTGTATTTGAAGAGCGCGCGCTACGAGCACAGTATCTTTTCTGCGCTCGTTTGACTCGCGCCTGGCGCGGAGGCGAAGTTAGAGCGCATCTGAAACGTCTCCCATTTGATGTGGTCATAAAGACATTCTGCATCTAAATAAACGCAATCCTTTTCAAGAAAAAAAAGAGACAGAGGCAGCAGTTGCGAATGGGGTGGCCAACCCTAGCCCCGCCCCTGCGTTAATTGCGTTAAATATTTTTAACACGTTAATCAGAAAAAATTAATCGCATGCGTTAACGCGCTAATTTTGACACCACTAATAAATTATATATATATATATATATATATATATATATATATATATATATATACACACACAAATATTTGTAAAATATATACATCCATGTGTGTGCATTTACATATACATAATAAACAAACACATACATTATGTAAACTTTATTTTGGATGCAATTATTCACGATTAATCGTTCGACAGCCCTAATTTCAGAGTGCATATTTTCAGTTTTTTTCTTGAATATTTTTCAGTTAAATTTTTAATAAATACTGCAAAATGTTGTCTAAATATTGGCAATTCTCATAGGAAAAACCATATTTAATCTATCCCAGATCAAACATCTTGGTTGAAATGTAGATGCTTAACATTGTGAAAAGATACTTTGCAGGTGTAACGATTCATTTGCGAGCTCCTACGTGAGCTGATATTCCCCGACTTGTGAGATTTCACCCATGCGTGCCGTACCCCACCGAATATTCCTGTTACTGCAAGAACAACATGAAGTGGGAAGACGGAATGTGGGACACATCCTTTGATCTGTCAGGACAGGAAAAGGGGAACTCGATCTCTCCCCATTAATGCATTCCTCTGGCTCACACGACACACACAAACTCACACGCGTACACAGATAAAATATAGACTGCACAGAGTCCGATTAATTCCTTACCTGCTCTGAGCCTCAACAGCACCACGAGAGCCATTCGGACTGGGACTGTCGGAATAAACGTGAAACACGACGGGATGACACTTCAGTAATAATGTCAATTCATGTCAGGTTAAATGATGTCTGGTTGTTTCTGATGATGCTGAGTCTGACTCACTTTAGGACGAGGTGCAGGTTAGCGGAGAGACGCGGGTCTGTGAATTGTGTGGTTCGGTTGTTGTGGTCCACAAAGTACACGCGTCCAGTGGCTGTGTTTCTTATCTCCCAGCCTGGAGGCAATGGGCCCAACTCCTCACAATTCACATTACTGAGATCCCTGCAGAGAGAGAGGACCAGAGGAATTATTACAACTTCATTTTAGTAATATGGGTATACATATTACGATTATTATAATTATAAAATTATCATATTAAATATTATTATAGTTTTTTTAGCTGTTTATGAGCTCTTGCACACAGAACAGGAGTTTTCTCCTTGTTGAGATTAGAAATTATTATGATACTTTAATTATAATACTAATTATATTTTATATTAGTGCTGACAAATGATTAATTGCGATTAATTGCATCCAAAATATTTTTGTTTATATAATAAACGTGTGTGTACTGTGTATATTATTTATATTAATATTTATATATATATATATATATATATATTATATTATATACACACACACAGTACACTCACATTTATTATACGGAAACAAACTTTTTTGGATGTGATCAATCGTTTGACAGCACTATTTTATAGTTAGATTATTATTATATTCATTACAATATTTCAAAGACCCTGGCATAGAGCCATTTGGGATGCATAATGTGCATAAATTCACATATGGAATATATTTCTACTTCTTTAGCTGGATGATTCATGTTATAGAGTTGATTTTTAAAATGATTAAAATGATTTTTTGTTTTATTATTTAATTAAAATGATTATTTTTTGCTTTTTTTTTTATATATATATAGGACACATTAAATGAATTAATATTTGAAAGCATTCATTCTCCAAATCAAATTGAGTGCACTGCTTGCATTATTTAGAAATAAATAATAATAAAAAATTATGCCATTATATGAAAATAAAGTCTTGTAAACTTTCACTATTTTTAAATGTTTTATGTATAGATTTTACCGTTGTCTTTCAGATAACTTAAAAGTATAAAAGACCGTTGTAAAAATAATGATATTTTTAACATAAAAGCTATTCCAATATTTATTGTAAAAATGACTTATATCATGACAATCATGAATTGATCATGGAAATGATATTGGTGGAGATGAAAATGCCTAGTATAAAATAGCACTAAAATATAGGTTTAACTATATTTTAACATACGCTTTAGACTGAAGTTCAAGTAAACGTGGAGGGGAAGACAAAAACAACAAGAAGAAAGTGAGAAAACAGAAAAAACTAAAAGATCAAAACGACAAAGTTACAAAAAAAACGAGACAAAACAAACTTCAGGGATGTTGCTTTCAGGCTTCTGCCAAACATCATCAAACTAATAGAGCAAGAAATGTGCAGCACTGCAAAAATGCTCAATGTCAACTCTGAAAAGACTAGAAAAATAACCCGTAGCCCACCCTCATTTTTTCAATCATGTTCTGCTCTCGGATAAATGACAAGCAGCTTTGCCTACACAAATACAGGCTAAACGGCATATAGTGTTTCCAAGTGTCTCCAAGTTCACGTCTTCTCAGTTTTTGTCCAAACCAGTCAACAGCATTGAGCTTCGAGACATTTTTTTGCACATAGTAATATCTCACTGGTCAATTAATGTTTTGATTTTGTCACTAAAAATGACTTCATGCGTTGCATTTGGTTAGGACAAGGTAGGGGTGGGCGATATGGCAAAAAAAAAAAAAAAAAAAAAAAAAAAAAAATTCGATTTTCTCAGAACATTTGACCGATTCTCGATTTTGTACGATTTTTGACTAGTCAACTTGAAAATGTACCTACAGCATGATTCAAGTAACTGTTTCTTTATCAACCCTCTAGTTAAAGAAAATTATATCCCACACATTAAGTTGTCATCATGATATAAATGTTAAACAAATCACTTGTTAAATATCTTTGCAGAAAAGATGCATGAACTACAACCGCATCTTGTACAAACTTGTCTTATACGTATACATACATTCAGAAATAATACAAGGTTCTCAAGGTAATTAAAAGTCAAAATGACTGAAGGTATAACACCAGCAGACTACTATTAACTATAAATGTTCTGTAAAAACAATGAACAGCAGTTTTCAGCCTGTCACCATGATGCAAACATGCAAAACATTAAATTCGAATTAATCGATAAAATCGGAAAAATCGCCCAGCCCTAGGACAAGGCCCAAGTTTCCAAACAAAAATAGAAGTTAAACAGGTTAAACATTTTGAACAGTAATAAACATGTCAAATACAGAAAGGTAAAGGAGGTACCTGGGCACCCTGGGGTCGTGCCATGTGCTGACGCCCGTCTGCGTGTGCAGGAAGTAGACCTGACCCTGCTGCGTGGTCCTTTGCTCTGTGAACAAACACCACGGGGCACCATTGGTCATTTACAATGTGAAAAAATGACAAGAGGCTTATACAATCATTGTTTATGAGCTTGCGTGTGTGTATAGTAGTGATACTTTGCATTCTTTCACTTTCAGTTTGATTCACCGCATACCTATCTGATCCATTACTGTAAACTATGACCGCATCACACAAATTAATCCACATTAAGAGAAAATAATGGCTAAATATAAACAAGATCATTCCTTTTAATTGACGTTAACATGATATACAACTAACAAAAACCACAAAGATCGTGTTAACCTTCCAAATAAGGCTTTTTTTCTTTCTTTAATGAATCTGTTGGAGTTAAAGGAGGACACAACATCATAAATCTGTGTGATTTATCTGTGTGGTGGCAATTATGCTTTTAAACGATGAAGATGAAGTCACAGATTCAGACAAATCACCTTCAATAAACTCTCTAAGCAGGGCTGGGCGATTTGGCCAAAAAACATTATCACTATATATTTTCTCCTATATCAATTGATATTATAGCACTATTCTAATTCTATTTTATCTATCGGTCTTCTTTTTATTATTTAAAAAAAAAAAAAAACCACCCTTCACCCTCTATCAATTGCATATTTATTCTCTAACTTCTAGTTTTTCTTTAAAAACTAACACTAGCTTTCTTTTTTCTATTCTGCTTGTTTTCTTTATAAAAAAAAATTCTATTTTTCTATATTCTATCTACTTATTTTCTTTATAAAAAAAACAACAAAACAAAAAAAACCTTGCTATGTCTACTGCGTTAGGCTAACCGAGACTTGTCAAAGCGCTTGCATGTTGTTGCTCTTTTGTTGGTATTGATTGCTTCTATTGTCCTCATTTGTAAGTCGCTTTGGATAAAAGCATCTGCTAAATGACTAAATGTAAATGTAATATTGGTATTTAACATATTCATTTTATATCATTAATAGGGAAGAAGATGCATTTCACTTGAATGTAAAAAAATTTCTCAAGTAAACTCCACAGAATAAGCTACCTTTTAATTTAGGGCCCCATGAAATGCCATCTTTTACCCCAAAAATCTGTGTTCCATTTTTTCCCCTAGATTCTGTGTTTTATCAATTAATACTAAGGTATTATGAAAATGTTCTCTAATGAAAGGAATTCATAGAATGTTAACAATTTAAAGGGATAGTTCACCCAAAAATTATAGATATTTTGAAGAACTGTTGGTCCCCATTGACTTCCATAGTAGGGAAAGAAATACTATGGAAGTCAATGGGGACCATTAATTGTTTGATTACCAGCATTCTTCAAAATATCTTCTTTTGTGTTCAACATAAGAAAAACCCACAGGTTTGGAACAACATAAGGGTGAACAAATGATGACAATTTAAATTTTTAGGTGAACTATCCTTTAAATCAGTCTTTTAAAATACAACATTTAATTTACAACAAAACATTGCATTGTTTTATAGTCATATAATATATACTGTATAAATTAAAACATGGATGAAGAAATATCTTGGTTGCATGATATTACTTAAATTATTAAAAATAATAATAGAAAAATCATGAATAATACATTTTTTTAAACATTACATATATTATTATTAATTACATTAAAAAGTACATTCTACTATATAATAGTAATATAGCTTTGTCAATGACTTCAAGTTAAACCAAGCTTTTAATCTGGTGGTTTGTCCTAAAGACCTTTGAGTTTCTGTGTGTATTTTCAGATCGTTTTACCAAATAAAATGGTGAAACGTTTGTGAGCAGCTCAGGAGATGAAGATCATGAAACTGTAGACAATGAAAACATATAACTGAGTATGTGAAGTAAATGATAGCGTAGATGAGATTTGGTCACACTTCATTTTAAGGTCCAGTTCTCACTATTAACTAACCATTAACTACAACTTTTGCCTCAATAAACTCCTAATTTGCTGCTTATTAGTAGTTAGTAAGGTAGTTGTTAAGTTTAGGTATTGGGTAGGATTAGGGATGTAGAATATGCTCATGCAGAATATGTACTTTACAAGTACTAATAAACAGCCAATATGTTAATAACAGGCATGTTAATAAGCAACTAGTTAATAGTGAGAACTGGTTCCTATACTAAAGTGTTACCTGATTTTTTTTTTTTTTTTAGCCACTCACAAATTGCCAAAATGTAGGCTAAATATCAGAAAAATACTTGAAAGTTTATTACTGATGGTAATTTTTTTTTTTTGATGTAAACTGGTATATCAACCAGCCCATCTCAAAGTCCCTATTAGACACAGAGCTCTGTTTAACCTGTGTCTATAACCTCTGCCCTCTGAATCTCTCCACAGACTCACACACACGCACACAGACATAGTGGGATTTCCAGGTCACCCGTCTGACCCTGCAGCTGGCGCTGATGGCACGTCTGAGATATTTCAGACCAGCTCCTTTTCTACAGCTCAAGAGACATTTTAATTACTCCTGCTGCAGCACAAATTTCCAGCACAAATGAATGTGTATGTGGGCGCGCACAAAACTCACTACTTCAGAGAGTATGTTGCAGAGTGTATTTTTGACCTTTGCAAGCTGGCCAGTGTTAATGGAAGAACTGATGTGTGTGTGTTTGAACGAACCGTATCCCTCGGGCAGGTCGGGCGGTGTGTGTAGGTGAGTTCTGCTCATATAGTTTCTGTGTCTCTGAGAGCGAACCCTCCGCTCCTGCACCCGGGGGTCATCCCCAGGTACGCCCGCTGCCCCATTGGGTGTCATGATGGGCGTGTTCTCATCCACCAGGCAGCTGAGCGGCCGGCCGGGGCTGGAGTACTCAGACGCAGGCCTGTGTGAGTGAAAGAGGAAATGAGAACACGAGGGACAACAGACTACGTTTAAACAGTTCAAAGGTTTGGCGCTAGCAACATTACAGTCATGGGTTTGATTCCCAGCCAAAGCTTTGAGTCCCTTGAATAAAAGTGTGTGCTAAATGTGTAAGTAAAATGTAAATGTGAAATTAAAAAAAACAAAGATTATAGTGCATTTTTAAAATAAATATTTTAAATATTTGAATGATGAAACATCACAAAAAAAAAAAAACTTAGTTTTCAGAGCTTTTTTTCTGAAGTTACAAATTGAAGTCTATTTCCATGGTCCTTTCCACATGGTTTGGACTTTGCTGGCAAATAAATAAATAAATGAATGAATAAATAAATAAATAAATAAATAAAACCAGGTTAGGTTTGTTTGCTGGTCTTAACTGGTTTAAAATGGTCTCCAACCCAGAAATGTTGGTGATTAGCTTGACCAATTAAAATAAAAATAAAAAAACTTCAAAAATCCCTTTAAAACCAGCCAATAGATCAGACTAAGACCAGCAAGCCATCTTAGGCTAGTCTGTCCTATCCAACAAAACCATGTCAACCCAATGGCCTGGACAGTAATTTAGGCAAGCCAAAAAACCTTGATCCTACAAGACTTTCAGTTTGCAAATCATTTGCACATCTATTAAAAATACTAAAATATTTATAAGAATAAAATAAAATAAAACAAAAATAAATAAACTTACAATAAATTAAAATAAATTACAAAGTAAAAATGTTTTTTGATAAAAAAATAAACAAAAAAGTAAAATCATAATAAAAAGCAAAAAATTATACAAATAAATTGCAATAAAAAAAGAAAAATAGAAATAAACCATAAATAAAATAAAACTGGTTTGACTCGGTCACCCAGCTTAACCAGCTGAAAAATGGCCAAATATCCCTCTAAAACCAGCCAACAGACCAGACTAAGACCAGCAAACCATCTTAGACTGGTTTATGCTCTTATTTCAGAAGGCTCATGTAACAATTTGGTTGCTCTGCTGGGTTACAGATTCCTATTAAACCGACACAAACAGGTATTAGTTGTGGAAACCCAAGCACACAACAGTGTGACCTTTTGGTGTGAGGTTCAAATCTCAGTAGTACAAAATGTACAGTTGCTTTGGATACTAAATGAATAATGTAACTGTGTCAGCGCCCTGCGGTCTCCATAGACAAACACTGGCAAGCGGAGCCGCGAGGAGCTGAGTGACTTTCAACGTGACAAAGTCGTAGACCTGCAACCTCTCCAAACAAGGGAGTGAATTTCTGTCCAGCTCCAGCTGCCCAGGTCGAGCATAAGTGCTGTTATTGTGAAGTGGAAACATCTAAGTGCAACAGCAGCTCAGCCGTGAAGCGGCTGGCAACACGAGCTCACCGAACGAGGACAGAGTGCTGAATCATGTAGCGCATAAACACAGCCTGTACTCGCTTTCAATATTCCCTCTGTTCCACTCGGTTTCAACACATCAGAGCCTTTGGAAGCAACGTCAGAACCAAAATGATGTTTCAAGAGCTTCTGTGGCTGTGAACTGTAAGGCGTGCTTCAGACTAGTTGGCCAATGTCGACATATAACCTCACTAACATGCTTATGGCTGAAGTGAACCAAATCCTCACAGGTATACAGTAACATCTAGAGGAAAGACTAGAAAAATAGAGGCTGTAGAGTAGGGCTGGCAAAATATGTTGATGCATCGCTAGGGACGTAACGATTCACTCACGATTCGATTCACAATTCGATTTTCTCACGATTTTTTTCATCAAAATGAGATCGAAGACATACAGTAAATGAAAAGGTGTCCTTTTATTAGGCTACTGCTGCACGTTTCTTTGTGAAATTGAAATATAACAAAACTAAATAGACATTTTAAAACAAACCCCAAATCAAATGTTACACAAATAAAAGAAATCTCTTCATATATACAAACTAAGGCTTTGTCTGTGCTCTTTCCATTTAAAATTAGAGGCAACCACTGCATTTTAGTCATGATCCAAACAAAGATGCAGCATACATGCATCATGAGCAGTTTTTAACCTAAATTAGACTCTGTAATTTTCTAAACTTAAAGCAAAAACAGAATGGTCTGACTATGGATGGGTACCAAAACCCGGTATAAAATGGGCCCCGGGTCTAAATTATGAAACACCGGAGTATCGATAAGCTCTGATATTAACGGTTCTGTTAACGGTACTGGAGAAATTAAGAAAATACACATACATTTATTATTTCTATATAGACATTATCTTTCATATCTTTAAATTCTACCTCGCAAGAGTCGCTGTTATTATATGCAATAATATTAGAACCTTCGTCTATGATGCATTTTTGCTATTTGTAATGCAGAATCTCTTCTGAACGCGGAGGAGCTACAGAGCGCACATGAAAGCCCTGTTTAATCGTGATGACAGATGAGAGAACTAAACATTCAAACATCTGCTTACACTTTTACACAGCCTGTGGCTGTGATATTAAGCTAATTTTATTGTTGATTTCGATTTTGGCTTCCAAGGATCATAAAAAGAGGATAAGCGATAGGCTATTAAAAACTAGCTGCATCTAGCGCAACTTCTTTCCCTTCACAGCAGCGCACATTCGTTCCTCCCCTAAAATGCAAACTTAATGTCAGAAACGGTACAATTGGTGATTGTTGTAAAATGCAATCTTTACTGTTGCTAAATTGCAGGACATGTTTGATAAATGTTGAAAGCACAATCTGTGTGAGAGACTGTGTTCCCCAGCGAGCTCCAAAACGAACAAGCAAATTACACTTTGGGCACGCATCCAAACGATCAAATACACACAAAAATGTGTCAAAATGCCGATAGTACTCACTTAAACACAGTTTATGACGCGAAGAGCTGGGAGAAAATCCAATGTGTCAATATATATGCAGTCACCTTCTGACGATTGGGCCAGCAATGTTAATCAAACAACAAAATCAGCTCTTAATCTGAATAACGTTAGCTTTAATCAGCATTAATCAGTCACATACAGTGAAAACTATGCAGTGGTAATTTAGTTATATTATTAGATTTCTTATAGGCTATATTACTTACCTGAACAGTTTATAGACCTCCATGAAAAAATTAACGCACTGTTTTTTTAATTTTTATTTGTATCTTTGTTTTATTGTATTTGTCAGTTTGTTTTACTTTGTTCATGTTCTTACTGCATCTTATCTTATGTATATAAAACACTAAAAATGCCTGCACACTGGTGGACTTACAAATTGTTTTATATTAATTTCATTAAATTATATTTATTTTACCTTTCAGAATATAAAGAAATGTTAATTAAGCTCTTAATTTGTTCACGAAACAGAAACAGCAGACGGGCTGAATGAGATGCAAATTCACTCTCTGTCAGCAGGTGGCGCTTATGAACAGCAACTATACAGTGTTTCCTGGGTTACCGCTATAAACAAAGCAGTGCTGCACTTATGAACACTAATATGCATCATTCTGAGGCAAGATGAAAAGAAAATACCAAGCAAACTTTTCTACAGACAATCAGTTCCCCTCAGAGATACATTTATATAAACTCCTACTCCAACTGTATCGCGATTTGTTTGCATCTCAACCGATTTGAATCGTCACATATTTGAATCGATTTTCAGCCGGCTCGCGGTTCATCATTACATCCCTATGCATCGCGAATCGAGAAATGATTCTCTCTCGCATCTGAGATTTTCCGAATGCATCACGATTTGTTTGCATCTCAACCGATTTGAATCGTCACATATTTGAATCGATTTTCAGCCGGCTCGCGGTTCATCGTTACATCCCTATGCATCGCGAATCGAGAAATGATTCTCTCTTGAATCTGAGATTTTCCGAATGCATCACGATTCTTTCTCGAGTCGATTCTGAGCTTAGTTTTGAACAGCAGATGGCACTGCATGCTTAGAAACAGCCGTACTCTGCTTGTTTCCAAATTCTTACACACACTTGAACCTAAAATAATCATTCATAAAGTTCGAAAAGGTTGAAGCGAATTACAAGGGTGTTCACAGTGGGCTGTGTATTAATCTCACGTCATAAAAACATTTTGAGCTGAAGGGAAATTACATGACTCAATGCACAAGCGCTCTTTAGGGCACTTAAAACTAGGATAAAAACTAGATTAGAGCGCCATCTGCTGTTAAACTCTAATCTCAGAATCGATTCCAGAGAGAACTGCGATGCATTCGAAGATCTCAGAATCAATCCATGAATCGATTCTGCATCAATTTATTGTCTCAGCCCTATTGTAGAGTAGAAACAAAAGAGTATATGAGTGTTTCTGGAATAAAATAGGAGGACAAACTGGCAAATTTTTAGGGGTGCGACGATAAATCGATTCATGGATTGATTCTGTGATTTTCCGAATGCATCGCGATTCTCTCTGAAAAATCACAGAATCAATCCACAAATTATCGATCCTCGATTTATCGTTGCACCCCCTACTAATTTTATTGCTAGCATTATATGCACCCTAAATACACTTTTACTTACTTTACTTTTAGTCATTTAGCAGACGCTTTTATCCAAAGCGACTTACAAATAAGAAAAAGTAACAAACTAAAAGTCAAAACTCTGTAAATACTATATATACACACACATTTAAGAAAATAAAGAAATAAAAATGAAAAATGCCTACAACATTTCAAAAACTAAACATTTAAATGAAAACAAAAAAAGTAAAGCTAAAAACAATTTAAAATATTAAAACAACAAAAGGTATGAGTATAATAATGCTTCTAACATGACACTAAGCCAGACACCAAAAAAAACAACGACATGTACAGCCACACACACATACATATATAAAAATAAATTCAATATATATATTATTTCCTTTCCATGTAGTATGAAGTACTAAAATAACTAAAATTAAATAAAAATAAAACTTAATGACCAATACAGACCTCAACACTGAGCCAAACACACGTTTTAAAAACAACAACAACAACTTACTTACACATAATAAGAAATGGTTATAAAAACTGAAACAGAAGTGAAACTAGTAGGAAAGAGGGACAATAAAAAGTGATACTTATATCCTTTGCCGGTGTCCCTGCCCGGTGAGTCGATGGTCTTTACTCTTCGGTCTTCACACGACGGCTACCGCGGTAAACTAAGCTTTTTCATACCCATCTAACAAAACACTACTCCAATTCAGCTGCACACACTTTCCTGTTAATCGCAACAAATTGCTAAGCAAGCGCCCGACACTGACAAGTGACGCGATGCAGTACGAGACCAAACACTCAACGAAAAAAGATTTTCACATTTCTTCTATTATTTGAGGTATATATATATTTGTGTTGGAGACGCTGTCCTTGAGTTTCTCAAATGCATCGTAAGCACAAGTAGATCGTAGAGACTAAAGCGTTTGGGAAACGCAGTCCAGACCAGTTTTTTTCTAGATCTTCGTCTTGGAATGTTGCCTGGAATGTTTCTTGGTCTTTATGGCTGAGTGTTTCCTTAAATTCATGAAGTGGGGATGCTCCCTGACATGGCTTTACATCTTTCAGGTGTATTCTGGATAAATCTGGGTCAGTGTCTGAGATGGCAGAGAAGACAGATGTGGCCGATGCACATTTTCCTGTTGTGGGGCACACTGGTACACACATACACAAACATCACTGTCCTATTCAGCAAAACCACCTCAAACCCAATGACCTGGACAGTAATTTGGGGTAAGCCAAAATGCCTTTAACCTACAAGACTTTGTTACAGTCTGCAAACCATTTGGATATCTAACCAAAAAAAAAAAAAAAACACTAAAATAAATACAATTTGAATAATTAAAAAAATGAAAAACAAATAAATTAAAATGGAACTGAATAAGTAAAATTAAAACAAAAAGCAAAAAATGAATAAAAATAAGAAAAATAAACTACAATAAAAAATGAAAATCAAACAAATAAAAAATTAAAATAAATTAAAATAAAACAAAAATAAAATGAAAATAAAAACAAAAATATTATAATAAATAAAATAAAAAACAGTGAACTGGGACTACAACAAAGGAAACCTGACCCCCACCTGGTAGGTCTCTCCCATTGGGTGCTGCGTGTGATATGATTCAGATACTGGATCCGGCCAGATGCAGTTCTCCTCTCCTCCCAGCTGCAGACAGAACACAAAGAGACATTCATACAGACGAACAAACAGACAGACAGACGCACACACGGCGCAGGAACAAACACAGGAGTTGGATAAGTAAGCTGGCTGCTACTGTTCAGTATCTGCTAAAGACAAGACACTGTTTTATATTTAAGCACTCATTTAGTTGCTTTTAAGAGTTATTTCACGTACCCATCAGGCAGGTCGTTGTCAAACAGACGACTGCAGTCCACGACTGGCCCTCCGGTGCCTATCCTGTCCCTGGATTGAAGACTAACTGTTGACACAAACACAAAAAAAAAAACAAAAAACAGGCTCTTAGATGAGTCCCATCTGTGATAGTTGTGTGTGTCATGAATTGCCAGTGACAATGTGACAGCAATGTCAAGATGAGTGACATCCATAGCATAGATATTTGCCGTTTGGTGTGTGTGTGTGTGTGTGTGTGTGTGTGTGTGTATGTATGCATGTATGTATGCATGTATGTATGTATGTATTTCTGAAATGTATCATACATTTTCAAAAATGTTGGCAGACACCAAAAAATGTAATAGTACAGTAGATACTGATATAGTCACGCAATTTGAAAAATGATCAATTAAAAAAAAACAAAAAAAACAAAAACAAAAAAAACATATGGGACACCAATTGAGATGGTCTTATAATTTATCAGTTTAAAAAAAAAAAAAAAAAAAAAAATAGTTAAAAAGGGTTAAAAAAAGTTTATTGACAAATACAGATATAGATCATGCATAAAAAAAAAAAAGTAAAAAAAATGTATACATTTAACAAAATAATGCATTAAAAAAAGATCAATAAAAAAAAAAACCCAAGAAAAGTGATTTTACAAAACTGGTTAAAAAAATAAAACAAAAAACAATATTTGTAGATACAAATATAGATCATGCATTTAAAAATCAATAAAAAAATATAATGCATTTTAAAAAAAGATCAATTAAAAAAAAATCCAACCCATACTGTCAGATACAGATACTGCATATTTAATAAATTATCCACTTTAAATAGAAAAAAAGTGATTTTAAAAAACTGGTAAAAAATAAATAAATAAATACATACTAATATATATATATATATATATATATATATATATATATATATATATATATATATATATATATATATCAGATACAAATATAGATCATGCATTTAAAAAAAACAAAAAAACCAAACAAACCAACAACCCATATTGTCAGATACAGATACCGCATTTAATAAATTATCCATTTTAAATAGAAAAAAAATTCTAAAAAACTGCAGATACAGATATAGATCATTCATTAAAAATCAATTAAAAAAAATTTATGCATTTAATAAAATGCACTTTACAAAAGATTAATTAAAAAAAAAAAAAACAACCCATATTGTCAGACACAGATACTGCATTTTTAATTACCAATTTTAAATAGAAAAAAAGTGATTTTAAAAAAACAGATAAAAAAAATTGCAGATACAGATCATGCATTAAAGAAAATGAATAAAAAAAAATGCATTTAATAAAATAATGCATTTAAAAAGATCAATTTAAAAACTCCAACTCATTGTCAGATACTGCATTTTTTTTAATGAATTATAAATAAAAAATTAAATAATAATAATAATAATAATAATAATAATAATAATAATAATAATAATAAATAAAAAAAACTACTACTACTACTACTTCTTATAATATCGGCAGACACAAATATACCATATTTTTATACAAATAGTGTGCAATGACATTTACGTTTAGGGGTTTGTTCAATTTAGCATAAGCTATAGTAATAGTTAAGCTTGGCTTAGGGTTGGGGTTAATAACTACCTTCTTACATTCATGTGACTCATCAAAACACATGTGATGCAAATCTTGACATGACATGAAGACATACAGGCATATAAGAGGGTTGTTTGAAACTCTCAGCCATGGGAAAGCATTCATCTTCTGATGAATGTCTGCTTGTAAAAACTGTGGTGTGGCCATGGGACGTGCAACCCGGGGCGCAAATACATCACCACCCCACAAAACCCTTTCTTGATGAAGGAACAATGCGGCTCTTCGAGAGCATGAAAGAAAATCACAATGGAATAGCAAAATGCAACAGATAAATCAGACAGAATGAGTGCTTTTTTCCTCCATTGCTCCCAACCCAGGGACATTTTTAGGGCGTTGAAGGTAAATGTGTGGGTTTAACCATCATTAACGACAAGCTTTGAAGATGGTGTGATTCACGGGATAAATGGCAGATGTGGCAAATGAGAAAAAATGAGCAAAGCTTGTGACTCACCTACTATCTGTCCCCTCACGGTATCGCTGTCATTGGGCCCCAACTTGTTCAGGTCCAAACGCTGATCTGTAAATGAACGAAAGAAAAAAAAAAAAAAAAAAATTGTGTCAGGAAAGAGAAAAAAGGTGGTGTGGCGTTTGTGTCATAACCTCTGACCTCCTCGCTCGGCGAACCATCTGAGACTTAAAAACAGCCTAAAAAGCTCCAGAATTCATGTGTGAGGTCACATACACTGCAGCGCTCTGTATCAGTGTGTGTGTGTGTGTGTGTGTGTGTGTATATACACACAGAGGCTGCTTTATTCCTCTCAGACTGTGGATGTGCTGATAGGAGTGAGACGCTTCCAGAAACACGCTGGGGCTTTCTGTCATTGCCGGAAAGAGGGAGACAGGAATAACAAGTAGCCTGCAGACATTAGAGAGGCCACTATCTGTTCTCACTCTCTCTCTCTCTCACACACACACACACAGTCAGATCAGGATGCACAGCTAGACTAAACAGGGCTGGAGGAGCGTTCACCCATCCCAACACACTCAACTCACATTTAAACCCCTTCATATGGTCAAACACCTGCGAAGAATCATGACGATGATTTTATGGCTGAATGTGAAATCTTTAACTTCTGCTAAAGACTAGAGATACACTGATAGGGAACAAATGGAATTAAAAAGAAGAAATTATTTTTAAAAAATTATAAAAATAATTAACCAGACCAGTCACAATAACTAAAAAAAGTCATTTAAATGTATCTTTTTTTGGACTAAATTTTTTTGAAAACTATTCAATAATATTTAATAATGCAGCTATCACCAATACATCATGCATTTCAAGTAATAATAATAATAATAATAATAAAAACTGTACTATTGATAGATATTGACATAGCGGTACATAGTGCAGTTTTATAATTTTATCATAATTTAAAAATAACCAATATTAGACAGTCAAATACAAATGAAACATTTTTGTAAAGTTACTGTAATTGTAGTAACAAATAACATGTATACCCCAAATCTTTCACAAACAGCTTTTAGAAATGTATCTTCAATTTGAGGGAAAAAAAAAAAAAAAAAATCTGTATATCAAATTCTATACAAATATACAGAAATTTCTAAAAAAAAAAAAATTTGAAAAAAGAATAATCATTGCAACAGCTATAGACATTATTGAAACTTACAGAGATATAGATATATATAGATATAGAAATAGAGATATACACACACTTATAATAAATTAGCCATTTTAAACAGAAAAAAAGTGATTAAAAAAAACTGGTAAAAAAATAATAATATTTGCAGATACTTTAAAGATCATGCAAAAAAAAAAAAATCAATTAAAAAATATGAATTTAATAAAATAATGCATTTAAAAAGATCAATTAAAAACCCAACCCATATTGTCAGATACAGATACTGCATTTTTAATGAACTATCGATTTTTAAAAAAGTAATAAAAAAAGGTTAAAAAATATCGAATTAAAAAATAATAATAATATTGGCAGACACCATATATTTGTATATATATTTCTTTAAATAAAATATATATACACACATATAGACATTTATAACAAGAGGAACTGCAAGAAAAAAAAATTAGGAAGAAGTTGATGAAGATGACGACAAATAGGAAGAGGAAATAGATGAAAATGAACAGGAAAAGCAAGATTTGATATTTATGTGAATTTAACTAATTATTACTGACAGACTGAACGGGAGACAGAGAAAGAGAGAGAATGAGAAAAGACCGAGAAAGAATGATGGCAGAGAGACAGAAGGGGTGCAACAGGAAATGGTGAACTGAATCACTTCCAGCTGTGGGAGCGGCTGTGGGTTTCCTGTGCTTATCCAGGACAGTGGTCACGCTGGAGGCTTTCTAGGGAAAACCTGCTTTTAAGATCGTCTTAAACACAAGCGTGGGGCTGGAACGCAGCCAGACAGATTGTGACAGGGGCCCTCGAACCCTAAACATACTGACTTAGCTCACCAGCAAAAAACACCGGTTCTTGTGCAGCCGACAGGAAAGTGACACAAATAACAGGACGTCTCTTACCTGAGACAGACAGTGCTCTTCAGCCAAAGTAAGATATATGATGTTCAAAAACATTGCTGTTGTGCGTTTTATTTAAAGGTTGCCCACTTAAAACACACAGCCACTGTAGTACATACTTGCAACCGTTCTGAGCCACACACAAGTACACTTGAAATCTGGCTGAGCCAGTTTCTCACACACACACACACGTACGTACGTTAGACCCATGTTGTCTGAGCTAATTACACACACACACACACTAACAGACAGTTTCTGAGCCAATCACACACACACACACTCTTACAGCCTGTGTCCTTGAGTCGGTTAATGGAGTTGGAGAGGAGTCGCACGCATCCCAGGAATCCCGCTCCCTGTTTCTTATGGATCTTCTTATGGTTCCACACGCTGATGGTGATGGAGTCCGACTTCCCGATATACCTGAAGACAAAACAAGAGACGCCATTTCAAGTCAGATTTCTACATTTTCTATCATGTCTTCTTTAAAGCAAACCAAACTCAGACCATATCAGTCTCGACAGCCCATGGTTTTTGCTTAGAACATGAATTATGAAACATGATTACACACAGCGGCTCAGAGGAGAAGATCTGTTTTATGTAGAGCAATGAGGACTTCAAAGAACAACGAAGATGGCGAAGATGTCAGAAAAAAGATACAGGGGATAACAGGGAAGACAAAAACATTGAAGACAATTATGAAGACAAATAACTCTTCAGTTAGAAGAAAAATAAATATCAAAGAGGAAGAAGAAGAATAGAAAGATGACAAAGAAGCTCAAGATGACACCAAAGAGGAAGTAGATAAAAATGGTCAAGTAAGAGAAAAGGGGGAAGAACAGGAAAAGCTAGAAGATAAAGAGAAAGACAACAAAGATGAGGGGGAAAAAGAGGAAGACGGAAGACTAAGAAGAGGACGAAGATGAGGAAGAATAGCAAGATGGCAAAGACGAAAATGAAGTAAATGAAAATGACAAAGAAAATGAAAAAGTAAAAGTGGAAGATGAAAGTAGGTAAAAATGACAAAAATGAGGAAAAGGAAGTAGAAGAGGAAAAAGGTGAGGAAAAGATGAAAAATGACAAAAGGGAGGTCATAGTAGTAGAGTGGTAGAGGAAGTAGATGAGGATGAGGAGGAAGAAGAAGAACAAAAAAAAGATGAAGACAATGAAAAAGCAGCAAAGGAAGATTGAAAAGAAAAGCAAGAAGATGACAAGGAGTAAGTAGATGAAAATGAAGAAGAGTAAGAGGGAAAATATGATTAAGAGGAAAAAGACAATGAAGAGGACATCAATAGAAAGAAGGAAAGTCAATGGAAAGAGGAAGAAGATGAAGAGGAGGAGAAGAAGAGAAAGACAACAAAGAAGTGCAAGACGGCAACAAAGAGGAAGTAGATGAAAATGACAAGTAAGAGAAAAGGGAGAAGAACAGAAAAATTCAAGAAGATAAAGAGAAAGACAACAGAGATGAGGGGGACAAAGAGGAAGATGGCAGACTAAGAAGAGGAAGAAGATGAGGAAGAATTGCAAGATGACTGAGGAAAATGAAGTAAATGAAAATGACAAAGAAGAGGAAGACAACAAAGAAAAAGTGGAAAATGACAAAAAATTAGGAAAAGGAAGTAGAAGAGGAAAAAGGTGAGGAAAAGATGAAAAACGACAAAAGGGAGGTCAAAGTAGATTAAAGAGGTAGAGAAAGATGAGGAGGAAGAAGAACAAAAAAAGATGAAGACAATGAAAATTATTTAATAAAAAAAAAAACAAACAAACAAAAAAAAAAAAAACACAACTAATGCACAAAACAGGAATATCGCACAAAACTTGTGAAAAAGCAGTTTCCATCCAACACTCTAAAAAATCCTGGGTTATTTTTTTAACCCAAATGCTGGGTTGAGTTTTTTGGGTCATTTTTTTGGGTTATTTTTTTCAATGTTTTGGTAGTTTTTGTGTTACCCAGCTCCTGGGTCAAATGTAACAACCCAGTGTTTGGGTAGTATTTGTGTTACTCAGATCCTGGGTCAGACGTAACCCAGCGGTTATTTATCGCGGGGCTTTTGCGTCTTCTCTTCACGAGAGAGCAGTTCTAAGCGCCATTGAATTGATGCATTCTTCAGTAAAATACAAGTTTGTGAACATTTTATTTTGTCTATAAAATGGTTACTGTGCTCTATATTTATGGAGTTTATTTTGTGTCTTTTTTATTCAATCAAACATACTGTGTTTGAGAGCAAAACTAATTATTTTGTAATTAAAAAAAATTGTTCAATTTTATGCAGAGCAACACACAGGCATGCGATGTGAATCACCTGTGTGTCGCAGTCTTTTCGCATGATGGAAAAGCCTGGTGCTTTGCATAAAATAAATGATTTTATTCATAAAGATTCATAAAGATAAAGAACATAATACTTTAAAACATGTCCTCAGAGCTGTTTACTGTGTTTCTGGGCAGGTTATGAAGGCAGTCATGGTATATTTCGGCTGTGAGTTAAACACACACTGTAAAAAAAAAAATCCGTAAAATTTACGGTAAAAAAAAACGGCAGCTATGGTTGCTGGAATTCTACCGTAAAAAATACGGTAACAATGTTTTAGGTTTTATGGTTTTAAATTAAATTTACAGTTAAATACCGTAATTTCTTTAACTGATATAATGTGAATATACCAACATATTAAAGTACTGAAATCTGTTTTGTACCATTGAAATACACTGATAACCAACAAATGCAGGTGGTGATGAGAAAGTCACATGATGAACCAAAGCCCATCACGAGCAGCTTTTAAATAATAGCATATATAGAAGGTGCACAGTGTCATTCACACAAGCACTAAACACCATCATGGTGTTAAACTGAAATATGCTATAAACATTAATTTAACAACATTAGATGTAACATACAACTCTAATAAACATAACTGATAAGAAAAAACTTAGAAGAAACAGTTATTTCAAAGAAAAAACATCAAATTCAAACAAAATTTGAAATGCAACAAGGAATTCTGGGAACATCAATTTACGTTTTTCCCTGTAAATTTTACATTCTTTCTCACTTCCAAAAATGGTATTTCACCGTAAAATTGTCTGAAATGTCTATTACAGTTTTTCACCTTATATATTAGGGGAACTTACCGTTAACCATTTAACAGGTTTTTACTGTAGCGTTTTCACAGTGTTTTACCGTTAAAATCACGGTCATTTTTTACAGTGCAGGGCGGCGGTCTCAGCCGTGAGCAGTTCCCGCTGAACACGACTCCAGCGCCGTTACGGTGAAAACAGAATAACAGAGACTGGTCGATTACACGTGAATTACTTCTGTTTAATGTTGATTTTTTCTTCTAATGTTTGTTAAAAGAGTTTAAATATAGGCAATATGTATAGCCTATTGAGAACGATATAAACAATGCTGTAAATGATAAATAAAGGAAAATAAAGGAAGTTATCATGCAAACCAGCGGTTGTGTGGAGTATTTTAGAAAAGTTTAGAGGATTTAAGTTATTCTGTAAATATTATTTAATGTATGAAGTAAAAAATAAGCTAGTAATATTAATAATATAATTAGCTGGGTAAAATCAACCCATTATGCTGGGTTAAATAAATAACCCAATTTACTGGGTAAAATTAACCCAATATGGGTTCTGTCCTATATTTACCCAGCCCTTGGGTTAACAACAACCCAAATTGGGTTGTTTTTAACACAGTGTTTTTAGAGTGAACAAATCAGGCACTAAATATCTGTAAGAAAACCAGGAGAAGCCACTGAATATAATAATTTTCATATATAATAAATTACTTGTACCTCAGAGCGAGCAGACGAAACAAATGCGGTCATTGCTCTCAGAAGTGGATGCCTGCTGTTTGGGAACACAGTCAGGTAAGACAATTAAACAGAAATACACTGACGACATACTTTGCGTGGGCATTTCAGAATGACCATAACATTTAAGATGCTGTGCAACAAAATCGGTCAGCTGGTTACTCAAGTTATGCTGTCCCATTGCACAAAGTCACATGACTTTTTTTGATTGCTTATGCAGAATTTATTCGGCAAATGGGTTTCCATCTTTCATTATTCACATTAACCCTTTTTCGCACAAGTCAAAATCCACCTCAAGTGAGCGCAAAAACCTTTTTTGCAAATTAAAAGATTTCTTTTCGAAATTTGGTGCTTCCATTACTCGTTTCTGATGCGATACTTCAAAACGCACATTACAAGAAGGTGATGGAAACATAGCTAATGAAGAGTACGTCAATAGAAGGAAAACCACAAAGAAGAAAAAGAAGAAGAGAAAGATCAAAAAAAAGAAGAGCGAGATGTCGAAGTAGACTGAAAACAATGAAGGCGGCAGGCGAGGAAGAGGGCGACAATGATGACAAGGAGTAAGATTTCAAATATGAAGAAGGTGACAAAGGAAGCAGATGAAGATGAAAATCATAAGTAGGAAGAAACTAAATATGAAGAGAACAGGAAGTAGTAAGAATGCAAAGAGAACTGGGATCGTTTTCACTCCATTGACGTCTTTGTCTAATTTTGTTTGGTACTTTTAAACGGGGTGAAAACACCTCAAATCTTCTCATACCTTCAGCAAAACTAACAAAGAAGTTCAAGAGCTTCAAGCGATCCCATGCAGTTCTCGTTCTCTCACCGCCATATGCATTTCATCAAGTCCGACATAAAACTCAGCTGGTTTGTCTGAATGTTTTGGCATGGCGTTAGACAAAACAAATGATTCCCTTAAATTCAGGGAACAGAAACACCTCCAGAACTGGACATCAAAAGGAGCTAGGCTGTCAAAAAATGTCCAAGCAAAGTCTGAACGTTCTGTAAGCCTGCCAGTGGGACAGAATCCCTGGGCAACAGATCTTGTTTGGACTGAAAACCGATCGAAGAGGTAGAGGAGTAAAGAGAGAAAGGGCGGAAAAAGGGGTAGGATGAAAGAAACGAGAAGACAGAATGCCAATGACTGTGTGGATGTTCTCACCAGAATGAGTCCAACCAAACCCAAACAATCAGAGTTCCTCTCTCTGATCTGGAGAACGTTTATCAACCGTCTACAGAGCCAAAAAACCAGCTCTGAAGTCTGAGCTCATAACAGCCTTTATACACAATACTTAGGAGAGTCTTTTTGCCAAATTTTACTTATACAAGACAAGAGCTTGTAGCAACAAGTTACCCAACCAGACCAAAAGATGACAGGACAAAACAAAAGCCAAGACAATAAACCGAAACCTGCGCTGTCAACACTTAACCACAGATAATTACGGTTTAGTGCATTTTAGGTTTCTCTGATAACCCTTCATCAAACCTCACTGACTGTTTCTGAACTTTCCCAGGAAACACCAACAACCTTGACTCAGTAAATGGGTTAACAACAAATAGATGTCCAATATAATGACAATGTTTATTTCAAATCTAATTTAAAAGCATATGTGGCAAGCTTATACAAACGAAATCTTTGAATTTCTTTTGAAAAACCCTTTCGACCAAAATTCTTGATTTAACGCGTCTGAAACTATAGTAAAATACTTAAGTTTAAAGATGTGTGAACGTACAGATCAACAAAAGACATACTTGTGAATTAAATAAATATATTTTTTTGGAGGGGGTGGGAGTTTCTGAAATATAATTTATGTTTTAACGCCATATCGGCAACAATGGCTATATTCATGGCAACATTAACAGCACCATTTCAATACATCATCATTTACAATAATATAACATTTTCTTAAAGCAATCATTATACAAAAACATACAAATAACAACAATAGTACTACTGATAAAAATCATACAGAATTTTTCAATTTAATCAATGATAAAAATTCTACAATTCTTCTGGGAGAAGCCTTTTTAGAAATGTCTTTTAATATATTTTCTGAGTAAAAACGTCTAATATTTAAAATCGGACATTCTATTAAAATGTTTTACACTCTCAAAACTCAAGTCTCAAACTGGTTTCTTTTCCTTTCAATTAATAAGTGAGTCTTGAATGTCCAATTTGACGTCTTGTTTAATACAATCTGGTCATATCTATTTTCAAAACAGTAATTAAAAACATTCAAAACAGTAATTACTTACATAAGATACTGGAATATTACATTCTGTTTTTTCCAACTGAAGAGCTTCCTTAGCCACTTTATCTGCCTGTTCATTGCCGACCAATCCTATTTGTACGGACATCCAACAAAAATAATGGTAAAATCTTCTTTAAAGAGTCAACTATTTTTAGTATTATTAGGGCTGTATGATTTCCGCGATGCAGAAAACATGGACGGAATCGTGGAATCCAGTCAGAAAAATGGAATTTACTGATAATGCGGAATGTCACAGAATTTTCCAAATTTTGTATGAATAAATCAAAAGTAGGTCAGAACACGCTTCAGAAAACGTGATATGGACTACTGTTTGTAGTCCGAGTCGACTCATGAGCATTTTATGTTTCTTTTGAGGAATCGTCATATCCATATACAAACAGAAACTAAAGGTCTTCACAGCAACCCATCAGAATAAAAGTTCGGTTTAACTTGAAGAAACGGTGACAGAAATATATTACTTAATGTAAAGATAATGCTACTACTGAAATTATTATTTAAACATTATACAAAACAGTATTTCTGTAAGAGAGAGAGAAAGAAAATTAACTTGAGGAAAAAATAAAACGTATTTCATAGGGCCTTAAAAAAAAAAAAAAAGTCATTTTTGATAAACTTCTAATAAACTGCTGTTAAATTGTGTAAGTTTCATGAATTAAAAGAAAAAAAAAAAAACTGAATTTGGAAATAAAATTAAACAGAATTTCGGAAAAAATAAAACAGATTTCATAGGGATTAACAACAATAATTAATAGTTTAAAGCAAAACGACTCCACTCAAGTAAGAATACAATAAATATTCAATAAATAATACAATAACTTTTGTTTTCTTTACAAGACTACATTTCCTAAGTCTTTCTTTTGCCTTACTTTTAATCAGTTTCTAGAGAAAACATCTCCCAAAACTGATGTTTTGACCTAAATAGCGCATCTTCTCCAGCTTTCATTTTCAAGTCTCCTCACATCTAGGTTAATGTTTTAACCTTATTACTTATTCCTCTATCGCAACTCGCTCTAGATAGAAGCCCCTGCTAAATGCATGAATATAAATGTAAATGTTAATCTCTGCTGGCACTGTTTTCGGTAATCAGCAAGTTTTTCCTCTGTGCTCTTGTTCATTACACACATTAGCAGTCATCTTTCAGCTCAACATGCAGCCCTAGGAGGTTTTTAGCCCAGTCAATCTTTCATCATTAAATGATTTTGACATTCTCCTGGTTCTGACATTCAACGAAAATAACAAAACTACCAAACAGCTCAATAACCTTTCAACAATGGCAACATTTCAACTGTTTTCCCTGCCAACAAAGAGACAACAGTGATGTGTATTACAGGAATCACAGTTTCACTAACTCATAACTTGAGCTCAAAAGCACTTATTAAAACCCAGATGGGCGAACAGAAATCCCTAAGTATTTCGGATGTAGGATTTAAGCAACATCTAGGTTTTTTCTTCCCCACCCCTTATTCGGGGTTGCGGGGCAGGCTGTGGAAACGGCGGCCTATTTTCCGCTGACAGACGTGAGAGGTTTGGCGAAGTTGACGAGCGTCCTGGGGGGTGAGGGTTAGTTTAGGGTTGCCCTGGCAACCAAACAAACGGAGACGTGTGCTTCCTCTGTCAGCTCGACATGAGAACGGGACGAGTATTGGAAATCTGCTCCCCTTGTTTTTGCCGATCTTCCTTATATCTCGGTTTTTAGTGCTTTGCATCCTCTCTTGAGTTTTGCTTTTGGTCTGTGGGAAAAGCGACAAGCCTGTGTGGAGGGAAAGTTTCTATTTTTATTCCATGCTGCTGATACTTGCAGTTGGAGATAAAACCTCTTTAAAAATGTAAATAGAGCTAGAAGCGTACGGTATAACCAAAGGATATGGGATTTTGCACCCATGGAAATCCGTCCTGTGATCTCCACAGATAGAGCCGTCGACTCCAGAGGAGGTGACCTAAATCCTCAAAGCCTGAAGGAAGCTGGGAGCTTTACCGATGGGCTACACTGATGAAGAGATTGGAAGAAATCGTACACCGCCGGTTCAAGAAAAACCCATGGGGTTTTGAAAGTGCATGTTAATGGGTTCATTCACCCACAAATTATCATTATTTACACAACGTCATTCCTTTCACAATTTTCTTTCTTTAGTTGAACACAAAATTTTGAACGGAAATGCAAGATATTTTGAAAAAATGCTTCCCATACAATAAATTGGTCATTTTAATGTTGACCTTAAAGAAGGAAAGAAAAGCAGCATAAAATTGGTCAACACAAACACTGTTTGTTGGCGATTTTTTTTCCCACCATCGCAGCATTCAAATCTCAGTTGCATAAATTCAAATATACCGTGTGAAAACGAGTCATGCTAGGTTTACACGTCAGTAATGCAGAGTGACACTGGTTCCTGAGTGTCACATGCATAATATCCAGAAATCCAAAAGAGATTTTGAGGTTGAGGGGAGGATGAAGTGAATAACACATTCAATTTAGTTTTTTTTTTCTTCTTACAGTAAGCTAACGTATAGTTTCAGAAGACTTGAAATACATTACACAAGTTGTATTAACAACTATAGTTTCTGTTGCTTGAAAATAAAATAAATAAAATAAAGCATTGTATGGAAAAACACTCCCCAAAATATTTTGTTCACAAAAAAAAAAAAAAAAAAAAAAAAAACCTTGAATAATCCATATTATGGAAGCATACTGGCTTGATTTGTTTGTTTTCTTGTTTTACTTTTTATTTTTTTAACCCAGTTTCAAGTGAACCACAATCCATAAGCATACTTAACCATGATGTCCACAGCAGGCTCAATCGCTCTGGGTGACTCACCACACGTGAGGCGTCTAATGATACTTAAGCTCCTACAGAAAAAAACTACAGCGCTGAAAGCCAAATCTCTAAGACTCAAACAACTGGACGGATGACCATGTGCTTCAAAATCTGCTTCTGAGTGGTGGTCTTCTGGATTCTGGTATCTAAACATTACCGTCTCACGTTTAAACTGAGCTGGGATCAGTGCAAGGGGAATCAAGTGTGACACTGGCTGTGTTTGAATGGAATCAGATCAGGAAGAGCTCTTACAGGTCATAGTGCTGGTTCCATTTGGGGTCCAGCGTGTTCCTCACTGTGTCTGTCGAGTGGCACTGCCCTGAACCGTCCACCACCACCTTAGCGAAGGGGTCTGGCAGGCCTGCAAAATACACAAATGACGTGTACTGAGACTTCTGAGCAGGAATTGAAGACAGCATTGAATACAAGACAATTTAGTTCATAAAGTGGTTTGAAATGTTTTTGAAACCTGAAACCCGCAAATGTTGCAGGAGTCCAAAAATAACACTGGAAATGCACTAATACTGGAAATGGTGACTATCAAATCATTTGTTAGATTACTGTGTTACTTCAACACAATAATATACACTATTTACTGTGCATTCAGAAAGTATTAAAGCACCTTCATTTTTTTTTTTTTTTTTTTTTTTTTACACATTTTGTGTTACATCCTTATGATAAAATGCTTTAAAATATTGTTTTTTTATTAATTTTTTTTTAACTGCTACATTTTATGGTTACTTTCATTTTTTGTTACACGTTTTGTTATAGCCTTACGATAAAATGCTTTAAAATAAATATTTTTTATTTTAATTTTATTTTTTTAAAACTGCTACATTTTATGGTTTTATGGTTACTTCAATTTTTGTTACACATTTTATGTTACAATCTTACGATAAAATGCTTTAAAAATATTTTTATTTTTATTATTTTTTTTAACTGCTACATTTTATGGTTTTTAATGATAATTTTGATTACAATGAAAGAGGAGTAGTTGTAGTTATTCTTTTTTTTTCTACAGCATCTAAGGCTATCTTCAAGTGCCATTTAATTTTTTTATGAGACAAATTAATCTAGTTCTAATCTAATCTAATATTGTCCATGTATTGTTTATCAGCCATTACAGAAGAAAAATTCATTATCAGTACATCAGCATGGGCCTGAATTATAATATTAGTATATCCCTATTCCTAACAAACACATTTTCCCAAAAAAAAAAAAAAAAAAAAAAAAAAAATTATATATAAGTTGTTCGTTTTTATCAATTGCAGGCTGAGCAGGAAGGGAAAGTTACATATGCAGGTTTACAAACTGTAGTCTTAATTTAACCACATACAGTCCACTAAACCTCATTCCTCTGCCAGCATCACATTTTTGCTACTCTCTTTCTGACTTTATCCTCTTTTTCGTACCTGTCTCTCCTCCCTCCTCCCAACAGCGTCTGTCTCTCTCTTTGATATCTGATCAGTGATTCAGAAGTGGGCTTGGTTGTTTGTGTTTGTCAGGGTAGAGAGAGTGGAGGCAGAGAAACTGAGGCGAATATACATGCGTCAACCAGCGGTTGCTTTGTCTCCCCGAACTGACCCACATTTCTGCTGTCTCGTGGGGGAAGAGCACTTATCTCTCTGCACACTTTTAACAGATGAGCCTCTGCTAAAACACTGTGCTGAGATACGCTGACAGGAATAGAGCGCTCTCACAGTTCACTCGTTTTCAGACACACAGTCTCAGTATTTATGAAGGTCAGATACTTACGGAAGAAGTCTTTCTTCACCAGGTTCTTTGCGCACAGAACTGCAGAAAGAAAAGAGGAAAAAAAAAAAAATATCGTTATTTGGACATTTTGGATCAAAATACAGTGATTTATGTTTTTAAATACAGTTTTGAATTAATCTGAAATTTTTGTTTTCTAGTGAAATCTCAATATCCTTAAAACAAGACTGATTTAAATAAAATGGCTAATTTTTTAAAATTTTTTCACAGAAAATATATCTTGAATTGAATTATTTTTTTATAATTATTTTATACCCGCTTGACAAACTTTTTTATTTAGTTAATAAAAAAAAAAAAAAAAAATACTTATTTGTTAATTTATACTTAAAACTAGACAACCATTTACCACTGGGATAGAAACAATTAACCTAATTCGAGACATATTTTCTGCAAACAAATATTAACTTAACATCTTGCACAATTTTGTTTATCAAATAAATTTATTTTGTTTATTTACGATAAAGAAAATGGCTAATAAAATGATTTTCTGCAATGCACAAAAACAGTTCAGGGGGATTTACGTCTCATACTGGTAGATATGTTTTCAATTTCCGAGTTCTGTATTTTTATGACCTCTGAGTGTTTAAACCGCAGAGAAAATGTTTAAATCCATAGCGGCTCTTACGGCGCTCAGCACTCCCAGATCAAGCTCAAAATGTACTAGAGATGCAAGTAAAAAAAATAAATAAAAAAAATAAAAAAAAACACTGATCCACATCCCACCGCTGGCCTACATTCAGCTTAATAACTGAAAAGAAGAAAAAAAGAAAAAAAAAAAAGAAAAAAAAAAAAAAAAAAGAAAAACTAAAGTTCTTCTGACTTCAAACTGGCCTGAGCTGTCAGTTAACAAGAAATTTCAGTTTAAAGCTTCCCATATGATACCGCAGGCAACTCCAGGGAAATATTTATTCTTCCTTTGACATCTGTGAGAATGTCAAGAGGTCAAGGAACACTTACAGATGGCGACAAAGCTGAGAAGCATTCACAGTCAAAACGATCAACTTTTGAGGTTCATAACATGGACTAAGGGTGAGAAATGTCCTGTTTGCGAAAGAGAAAACTTTCAAAATACTGATTATCGTGTTTTAAAAGTTTCAGACACTTTACACTGAGAAAATAAGAAACTTCCTAAAGAGTACAAAAAAAAAAAAAAAAAAAAAATTATATAAAAGTGGGCCAATAACCAATAGATGGCCTAAATTAAAATTCTATTTTGTCCAAATAAATTGAAGATAAAAGATTAAAAAGTGAAGTCAATCAATTTAAAGGATAAAAGTCAATAGGCATCACAACATTATAATGAACAGTATAAAAAGACAAATGTGATCCTGGACCACAAAACCAGTCTTAAGCAGCACAGGTATATTTGTAGCAATAGCCAAAAATACATTGTATGGGTCAAAATGATTGTTTTTTTTTGCAAAAATCATTAGGATATTAAGTAAAGATCATGCTCCATTAAGATATTTAGTAAATTTCCTACCGTGACTATATCAAAACTTAATTATTTATTAGTAATATACACTGCAAAGAACTTCATTTGGACAACTTTAAAGGCAATTTTCTCAGTATTTAGATTTAGTATTCTCACTATTTTTTTTTGCACCCTCAGATTCCAGATTTTCAAATAGTTGTATTTCAGCCAAATATTGTCCTATTCTAACAAACCATACATCAATGGAAAGCTTATTTATTCTGCTTACAGATGATGTATAAATCTCAATTTCAAAATATTGACCCTTATGACTGGTTTTGTGGTCCAGGGTCACGTATGATAAAAATTACACTTAGAGTTATTCAATTTTAGTGTTTTTTTTTTTTTTTTTTTTAGATTAAAAGCGTGTTAGACAGCAGGAAAAGTTCATATAAAAATGAAAACGGGAAAATGAGCATGAGCAATTAAATACCCAATATCAACTGATATGTACGCAATATTCATCAATTAATAAAAAAAAAACCAGGAAATAAATATCACTAATACAAAACAAAAGAGAGATTGAGTGTGTATTACAGAGAAAGAAAAAGAAAACGAGGGCAGACAGACATTTGAGGGAGAGATGAAAAACTAAAGAGGAAAGACTGCACCAGAAAATGCGACAACAGGAATGAAGGGCGAGTAGAGAGCAGAAGGACAACATTTGAGGTATTCACACAAAAACTACAGCAGTTCGCCCCTCCAGATGTAAGAAAGCTGAGACGGTAAGAATAACTGGAATGTGTGGAGGAGGTTAAAGGGCCGAGAAAATGTTGATGTGCAGGTGAGCTGCAGACTTTACTTAGCAAATCCAAACAGACTCGGAAACACCCATACTGAGACGGCTATTGATTCTGTCTGCGGCACCACCGCGGCTATTCCTCAGCTCACACACGTGCGTATATATAGATAGTCAATTAAAAAAACAGCTTTAGAAGTAATAGGTAATTAAATGAATGTATCAAGCCAGTGTGTCAGGAAAAGTGAAGAGACTCGTGTGACGGGCTCGAACAGTTGCAGCAGGTGATGATAGCGACGGTCTGAGTCCAAGAGAAGGGAGGGATCGGATAAAAAGGAAACATGCTTGCTTCGCAGTCGAGGAAGAATGTCTCTCTGCAAACATCCCTGGGAATGTTTAACGTTCCAGTGAAACCCACCTCACCATTCCACCATCTGGAATGTATCTCCCTCTCTCTCTGTATGGAAGTCTCACTCTCTCACACACACACCCTTCAACACCTCGTCTGCACTCAACTCTATAAATTATTGACATTAACCAACAGTGTCTGTATTACAGACGAATTCAAAAAACTAGTAACTGAGCATTTAGGAATGACTACAGAAAATTAAATATAAAGCATATACTATGAGTGAAAACAACTGAATTATGAGCACAGTAGCATTTAGCATTTGAAGCAACTGCCCTCATAGACTTGGAGTAAACACTATATTTAAACGAACTGCTAAAAATTCTCTTTACACTCAAGATGTAAATGAGTTTCTTGATCAGAACAGATTTGGAGAAATGTAGCATTAAATGACTTGCTCACCAATGGATCCTCTGCAGTGAATGGGTGCCGTCAGAATGAGAGTCCAAACAGCTGATAAAAACATCACAATTATCCACAAGTAATCCACACAATCCATCAATTAATGTCTTGTAAAGTGAAAAGCTGCGTGTTTGTAAGAAACAAATCATCAAGGTGTTTAACTTCAAACCATTGTTTTCAGCTAAAATACAAATCCATAATATTGCTTTCTCCAGTGAAAAACTCATCTTGTCTGAATCAGGAGAGAAATATGCACAGATCAAGCACTGTTTACAAGCCAAAACAAATCCAAACTGTTCTAAATATGTTGGTGGATTTTGATGTGAGAGGACAACAGAGGATGGACTTTTTCACTGGAGGAAGCGTTATTATGGATCATGGACTTATGATGGATTTTTTTCCTTACTCAGCTTTTGACTTCACAAGATATTAACTGATGGACTGGAGTCGTGTGGATTACTTGTGATGTTTTCACATGGAGCAATTAATGTAATGCTAAATTTCCCCAATGCAAATGTTCAGCAAATTTTAATTTTTTTAGGGCCCTATGATTTCCGCAATGTGGAAAACGGAATCACGGAATCCAGTTATAAAAACAGAATTTAAAGTTTAACGTGGAATGTCACAGAATTTGTCAACGTTTAGATGAATTAATCAAAAGTTACACTTTCATTACAATTAAATCAAATCACGATATGGATTAGTATCTGTAAATATTAAGCTGCAAAACTCGATTTAAATATGAATAAGGCTATTGCAAGAATAAATAAATAATTGTTTTATGCATTCAAATAATTAGACATGCCAAAACACAGAATAAAACATAAGGTGAGAAAAAAAAAAAAAACATTTCATAGGGCCCTAAACATGTCATTTGTGTTAAACTTTTAATAAACTGATGTTAAATTGCATAAGTTTCATGATTTTAATTAATTAGACATGCCTTTTGATTAAGAAAATTTAATTTGACCATTAAGGAGTCGTCAAAAGGAAAAAAAAAACAAAAAAAAAAAAAAAAAAACTGAATTTGGAAAAAAATAAAACAGATTTCACAGGGCCCTAATTTTTGGGGCTGAGACGAAGTAAAGTACTTTCTTAATTTGCATGATGCATGTTTTCTGAAAGTTTTTAGTCCACTTCAAATTGTCATTTTTCAAAGTTTTGTTGACTAAGCAATCAATACTCATTTACACAATTAAAGTACATTTATACCCCATAACCTCATTTTCATTTGCATTAAAGTGAAGTCAACATGCAGTGATTTTACCTCATAATCTGATTTAAGAGAAACAGGATGTTCAAGAACACAAATTAAGTACAATCAATGCTATTTGATTGGATAATGAAAAGTGGATGCTACATAAAAGAATAGAGCCAGTTAAAGGGGAGAAGTTATATATAAAATCAAACAAACAAACAAATAAATAAGAGATAATGGTAATGACATCTGTAAGGAAAGTAATTTAAGAGGCGGAGCAAGTTACAATAAATTTTAATCAATCATTCAGAATTTTTTTGGAATAACCTGGTCCAAAGTTTACACTAAGAGTAAGGGCCAGATTTACTTAACAGGGCAAATTAGCATTAGAGCGCAATTCCATAAAAGCGCCGATGGGAGGGAAAATTTTGCATGTGATTTACTGACAATGCGCACATTAAAGAACACAGACGCAGCCAGATCATTTCTATAATGACCAGCGCAATCTACCAAGAGCAGCACAAATTACCGCCTGCTTTAAGACATGCTTTTTTGGGAGTTAAATAATAGCGCAAATACCAGTAATTTGACAAGTGCAAACATTAGTAAATTGCGTTGCGTGATTCATGTTAATACTCTCCTCCAATAAATTTTGTATCTGAAAGGAAAACTCTTACAAATGCATATTCAACAAGGTCAGGCGCAAAAATAACTGTCCACGCCTTTTCAGCGCTAATTCTTCACTGCGCGTCTTTAGTAAATCCTGACAGTACTGTTTTAACGTCAAAAGATGAAAAGAATGTAAATTCTAATTTAATTTTGACTATAAATATGGCACTTCCTCTTACTAAAGTCATTCATTCATTGAAAAGGGTCCTAGATCAGGAACAATGCCAAATTCCCTGAGCGGAGTGCACTCAAGCAGTTAACGAAACACACCATCAATCTTGCAGCTGAGAAATTCACAGTGCTAGTTCATAAAGCACCATTCCTCGTGGTCTGCAGTGACAGATCCATATTTCTGTGAGATGTATAGTGTACTGGCAGTGTGTAATGCAGCCAATCTTCATTCCTACGTATGAGTTTCATCAGTCTGGCTGTGAATCACTCGCAAAGTGAAATTCCGACACATCTGTCCTCCGAGCAACAGCATCTGCCGCGCCACAGATGTTCATTTATGAATGGAGTGATTCACAGCCACTAACACACACTTATCAATTCATCAGACGTAAAACATCAATGTGCGAGCTCATATAAATAGACACGACACCGCTGTACTGGTAGCGAACCACAGATAAAAACCTGGCTTGGATTCTGTCTATGTTTATCTGCTTCCTGTCTCAAAAGCAAACTAAATAAAGGTTTGACTGGTTCTGTGACGCTCTTGAAATTTGCAACACTAGTTTAGTAGGTCAGATAACATCAGCTACTCGAAACCAAGAACACTGAACACTTGACAGCAATGCTTTCCCTACTGAGAGTTGGACACAAAGAAAGGAACGCTGTCAGGTTATAAAGTTAACAGTGCCTGAAAAAAAAAAAAAAAAAAGGGAAAACACTTAATTTGATCATTTATTAAATCCTAGGGGTTTGTTTGGCTTTGCAACATTGCAAAATATTCATTTGGCATAAGCCACTATTAATTAGCATTTCAAATGTACAAATGCATTTAAATATCATTTAAAGCATTTAAATGTACAAATAAAAAGTGTTGTTTCTAAGTTGTTACTAGTGTTGTCACGGTACCAAAATTTCAGTATTCGGTACCGATACCAGTGAAAATCCACGGTTCTCGGTACCAATTTCGGTACCAAAGCAAAACACAAAAACATGCTAATTAAAAAACACACTATTTTTAGTAATAGTCAAACAAAAATAAAATGTACAAAAATCAGTGCCATTATTTATACTTATTTAAAATTGTGTTTCAAGATTTTCCGCAAGTAATAAAAGTATGAAAAACAGTAAAGTTTCACCCAAATTTAATTTGTCTTTTAATTAATGAAATTTAAACATTTTTTTATTTTTTTGATTTACTATTAAAATTAAAATATGGAAGAAATATTGTGTGACGATTTCTTTAAAAATAAAGATTTATTAATTTTTTTCAACAGTAGTAATAGTATCACATACATTCTACTAAATAATAGTAATATATATTTCTGGCACAATGTCTTTAAGAAACTTTTATTTTGACGGGTTGCCGTAAATATCTTTAAATTTCTGTGTAGCTATATATGACGCTGGTTTTACTCAAATGAAACGGTAAAATGCTCGTGAAGTGTTTCTCAGAGCAGTTCTGGAGATGTTGTTTATGTCCTCATTGAGACGGCAGGTGATGAAATCACCGCGAGCGTCACGCATGCTTCAGTAGTAAACAAAACCGCGTGTCTCTGCCATTCACTCATTCACACAGAGACGCAGAACATGCGGGATTCATATTTGAATCGACTTTTCCGGCTGGCTTAATATTTACAGATACTAGTCCATGTTGCGATTTGATTTAAGTGTAATGACCTACTTTTGAGTAATTCATCCAAACTTTGACAAATTCCGTGACATTCCGTGCTAAACTGTAAATTCTGTTTTTATAACTGGATTCCGAGATCCTGTCCGCGTTTTCTGCATCGCGCAAATCATAGGGCCGTACGCATCAAGAACTGGCTGACTGTACTCGGTACCACCGGTACTTGAAAAAACATGGTACCGTGACGTTTTCATTTCTTTAGTACCGACTTGGTACCGAAGTACCGGTTCTTTTGACAACACTAGTTGTTACATTTCACAACATGCAGCACCCTGCTGAAATTCACAAGTAGCACTCAGAGCCTTTATGTATGACGCATTATAAAGTGTTATTAAATGCATTATAATTATTCATAATGTGTTTCGTAATACATTATATCGTGTCGTAAATAAACAAATTTAAAATGCATACTGTAACAATGAATTGTGAATAGTGTTATAATGTAACTAATTCATGAGATTATAATGCATTATAAAGTGCATTACAAATAATTAATGCATCAAACTACTTTTATAATGCATCATACATAAAGGCTTTATTAAAATGACTCATTATAAAGGCTTTTTATAATGCATATAACTTTATTCAGGTTTGCAACAAAACCTGAATAAATTAATTCGTTCTAATGGATTTAAGTGATTTGCGAAGACAGGATAAGTATTTTTATTTTTATTTTATAGAAATTTCAGTGACACTTCACAATAAGGTTCAGTTGTCAACGTGTGTTAATACATTAAGTATCTTGAAATAAACAATTAAAACATTTATTAAAGTTAATTTACATAACTTTAATCAATACATAATAATTGACAATTTCCTGTCGTTTACAGTTAATTTTTATATACAATAACCCAGTTTTAACATTTTAAATTGTACAAATTTATATTAGTAAATAAACATGGATTAAAAATGAAAGTGTTTATTTATTAAGTGACTTTTTAAAAAAATTTTGCTTAAGTATAATACATGGAGCAACAGTTATAGTGATGCTTGCCTTATCAAACAATTACAAAAGGCCAAAAAAAAAATTTCAGATAATTAATATACGCATGTAAATCTATCACAAAACACTGTGAAGAGCTCACACGCAGTGATAAATCTGAGCTGCAGTTTCTGGTTTCCCACAGCTCTTAGATAGTTGATTAGGGTACTTGATGTAACTGACTCACTGAATAAGACAAAAAAGCCATTTTCAGATGCATTTTCAACTTGGCAGGAGTCAGACAGCTCTGTTTGTTCTCCTTGGTCCAACTGTGTGTGGCTTTGTGTGTGTTTGGCTCCAGAGGGCAAGATAGTAGCTAATTTAGGCCGTGGAAGCAAAAAGCAGCGGTCTGCGGGTGGCAGAGAGCAGTCTGATACCGGGAAAGGAAGTGACACGGTCAGTACCAGCAGCCGTCGCTCTGCCCTTATCAAGGGGTCTGGAAGAGCTGGACAAAGCGGCCTCAACATGCATCTGTGTCCGTCACAAACACCTATACATCAAGAACGGCTGGAAGATAAAGATAGCAATGCGATGTGATCACAGAGAGAGAGAAAAAACCCAAAAAGCACTGAAGAAATGAAGAGACAAACACGCATGGATCGACATCGAGAAGCAGTGTGAAAAGAGCCGAGGTGCACAAGAGCTGCGAAGGTCTCGAAGGACTTCTGGAAAAGTAAGGACTTTTTAAAGGGCTTCGTTCCCACAGAAGACGAGCTTCCAGCTCTACAGGATGCATACATTACCATTCCCATGACACGTGGCCCTTTTCTTCCATTCTGCTTTTCTTTTTCTGTGTCACGTTCGTGCATTCTTGTTCTCTGAATCACACGCGGACTCTGTAAGTGGCGAGAGGACTGCTTTTTTGATGTTTTATCATCTTTCAAGTAGTCTTAAAATGAGACAAAGAGGGAAAACCAATTTAAACATGACAGCAAAACCAAAACGGCAAACTAGATGCGTAACCATCATGCTGGGAAAACGTTTGCCAGAGAAACTCTAGATGTACCTCCTCATCTAAACCATTTAAACAACTGAAAAACAGGACGTACTCAACGGTTTTGACTTTAACCCAGATACCAAGGAGCTCAAAATAGCATTGAAGTTTAGATGCTATCGCTCTTCGTGTCTGGTGCAGTGGACGCCTCGTGAATGACTAGGCAATTTCCTGACAAGTCGATCACGTCTTTCTTTGGAAAATGAAGACAATATAGTGGACCACACGTACGGGGCAGCATATCAATATTTTATTGGTCATGCTGGGAGTCTTGTGTCATGCTTTCCATGAATACACGTACAAAAACAAGAGAGAAGAAAAGAGGAGAGGTGAAGTGGATATGATTGGACCCGTCGCTTGAGCAAAAAGACAAATATTAGCTGTCAAGAACACTTTTGTACACTGTCAAAACACACCAATCACGCCAACTATGGCACAATGGTCATTGTTCTCAGCTAATCCCCATTCCCAGACGTTTGAAGAGAATTCGCCATACTACAATCCACCAAATCCCATCTTTCCTTTGAGAAGCATTCCCCAAAGCTCAACTACTAACAAGCTCAACTGGTTTAGTGTGATGTAAGATTGTCCTTAATGTCTGTTTGATGAAAAACTGCACTTATATCAATTGAGGTTCAACTACAGGGACAAAAAGATGGACTGTCTCCAACAGAGAGCAACAGCAAGAAGATAGAAGGCCTGATATATGCATTTCTTTTTCTACCATGCTATGACGGTGTCAAATAATACCTAAAACATCAAACTCAAATCTAATTCCCATCCAAACGGCTTGGAAACAATAACAAAAAACAATGATGCTGACAAGTCATCAACCACCAATGGACTGGAAAGAAGTCTTTTCCCCAAAGAAGTTTGATGCATGGGAAAGGACAAGGAATTGTGGGAAGAATTGGGGGTTGACAAAAATGGGGTTAGTGGTTAAATAATGGGAAAGCTGCATCGTGGTACACAATACTGGAGAGGAAGTGGGGGTGTGAGAGAAAAGGCGCTGAAAAACCAAACTTTGTTCTGATAATTAATGCTTTGGGATACAGTCTAAATCTGAGATGGAACTATAATCCTTACGTTTCCTTGAAATAAGGCTGAACTACACAAACCTCAATGTGTTAAAATGTGAGTTTTTCAAACTTTTTGATGCCACAGATGCCTAAATATAAAAATCCCTTTCTTAAAATACAAACGTAGCTATATTTTCCTCATATAAAGTCTCATAATACCTGAAAAGAAAGTTTAAAATATTATCCGGGAAAATCTGAGCTAAACCATAAAAACTGCAGTTATTAAATAATTGTTATTAATCTCATGATTTCCAGCCAATCTTTAGCAGCAATAATGATCCCAACAAAGCTCCTATTTTGTTTTCATGGGGTCTTTTGTGGTGAAACAAAATGGTCGTCTGACTGAAAGTCTGCCTTAGGTCTGCTCATGAGTTCATCCTCGACTTTCTGAATGTATAATCCAGTCACTCCAAACAGGCCGAGGCATCTCACTGGAATGCAGGCCTCCTTCCTCCCCATCTCTCCCTCTCTCACACCACTTCCCCTCGCACTATCTGCGGACCGGCCCAGCCTTGCCCTGCCCGTCTGCAGCCATGTTTTGTCTCCAGCTCTAGGGCTGCACGCTCTTGTTCGCAGCATTGTTCGTCTGTACACAAAAGGCTTCCTTTCTCTCCGCCACTCCTTCCTACTTCGGTTCTTAAAACAGTACGGGAAAGACGACGGAGGAAAGGAGAGAAGGGTGGAGAGGTCATCTCGTTGTTAGTGGAGAGCTAGGTGTAATCTCGAATTCACTTCCTGCTACCGCACTCTCCGGTTTCCCCCCTTTCGTGATTTCGTGAGTTAGGAAGGATTTAGTTTTACTTTCTCACTCACTGGATTGGTATCTCATTCATTAGGGCCACTTCTCGGCATCCTGTTTGGCCGAGCTCACATCTGAGTCAAGATGTATGCTTATCAACGGAGAACTCGGTGACCAATCCAGATACTGCTACCATAAGTGCTATAGGAGGCGCAAAAACATTATCGGATTGTAGTGCTGGAATCCATTTTCCACCGCCTTCTTTACAATGCCAAAGGTCAGTCTCTTTGTCAGAGGTCTGAAAGACCACTTGGTCCTTAAGTCTTTTGTGTTTTCTTTGGGTTTTATGTGGCGTTCAATTTGTGACTATCAATGGCTATCCCAGAATTCCTCTGTGGTTTCCATCTCAGACTGAATCATTTCCTTCGGGTTGCAAATCAAGCGAATGGCCAATGCTGATACTGAAAGCTTGCCTGAAGGAGAACATTTTCACCTTTAGTAAATACTGCACCTGGAGGAAAAGTATCTGAATTAGGGGTGGGCGATATACTGATTAACCAGTAGAAATTTGGCAACCGGTAGAGATTGTCGACTATCGTCTATATCGCGGTTACACGATAAACACAGTAATATAGGTCTTAAGTAGGGTTGGGTATTGAGAACTGGTTCTATTTTAGAACCAGTTCCAAATTTCCAAGAAAGACAAGTTTTTTGTCTTAAGTGAACGTAAACAGATGAGAAGGAAAATGCATGTCTAACAGTATTTTTAGATCCGCGTGTGTTCGGTGTTAAAGAGACAGCCGCCTAATAAACGTGCTGCCTGTCATTAACGTTAAAGAACAAAATATAATCAACTGTTCTTGACTGAATATCTTTCGTAACTTTAATGAGGATTAATCTATATTTTATTTATGAAAACTATAAACTTTTGATTTCAATTTCTGTACCTGAAATTTGTTCAGTTTTATGCTACTGCTAATTGATTTGTTTGTTCCTATTTTATTACTTACTGTTTACTTGTCTATTTAATGTCTGAAATTTATATTAGTCTAGTTGTTTTTTTCTGTTGTATTTTTTGGTAAAACAGGCAAAAGACAGAATAAATGAAGAGTTCAGATGCAAAAGCCTCTAAGTGTCATCTAAATTTTCTTCTAAAATTTGTATTTTTCTCAGGCTCCTATGTTTATGTTCAGTTATTTCACTTTAATGGCAATAAAAAGAACCTATTCATTGCCATTAAAGTGAAATTACTGAACCTACACATAGGAGCCTGATAAAAATGCTCATTTTAGAAGAAAATTTCAAATGGCACTTAGAGGCTTTTGCATCTAAACTTTTCAAATATATGTTTGACATCTAAATGTTTGACATTTTTTTAAATGGATTTTTTTTTTTTTTTTATCTCACTGGAATCGGAATTATAGCTAAGAATCAGAATCGATAAGCAGAATCGGAATCTATATATATAAAATTCAAGCGATACCCTACCCTAGTCTTAAGTGAAAGCAAACAGCTGAGAAAGAAAACACGTGTAACAGGATACTGGATCCGGGCAGCTCTTAAAGTGACAGCAGTCTAATATTCCTGCTGTCTGTCATTCATGTTAATCTAACAACAAATGAGAAAATCTCTCACTGCTCTTGACTAAATCACTTTTGTAACTTTAATAAGGAGTAGTATACATTTAATTTACACAGTGAAGAATATGGAGTGTTTTTATATATTTGATTGTATAAAGTAATGTATGTAGCATTTATTATTTATTTGTTCTACTTGTTTTTTTGTTCTATTGCTTGCAATTAGTTTCTTATTTAATCACTGACTCTTCTCTTGTCTTCAGTGAACTTGAGTTTGTTTGTTTTTTAAATTTAGGCTTGTATTAGTTTTTTTAATGATATGACACTGACAAGAATTATGAGATTTCTATGGTATTAAAAATTGATATCAAAGACCTTATTTAAAGCAAAAACAACTGTATTGTGAGATATATCTCGTTACCGTGAAATAAAATTACTCATATCGTGAAAGATTTGTCATATCACCCACGACCCACCCCTAGTCTGAATCAAGCACATTTACCTTTGACAAGTCAATCAAAACTATAATTTACTGACAGAAACAAAAAAAACAGAAACGCACCATAAAATGAGGTTTAACTGTAGAGAATTAAAATGACGAATTAGTCACAAATTGGTTGACTGCAACAACATAACCTTCCTGCAATGCTTCTGAATCACCAGTGCCGCCGCAAAAATAAATGAATCATTAAAAAGTAATTTATTAGTCATAAACATAAGCTTGCAATTTGAATTGAATGTGACAAGATAAATGACAATGTATTCAATTAAGCTGACAAAATGAAAAGTACAACCAGTGGGTGACTCATGAACAAATGAGTCCTATAAACCAGTTCTGTTTAGTGATCAAAAACATATAGCGCAAACACAGTAGTCCAATTCATGGACAAACAATTCTTATAAACCGGTTCTTTTTAGTGAACCAAAAACATGTAGTGCAACCGCAGTAGTCCAGTTCATGAAAAAATGAACCATTTGAACCATTTTTATCTAGTGATTCGATAAAGCACACGAGTTGGCTCTTTTTAATGAATCAAATACATACTGCGCAACAAATGCAGTCCAATTCACATAAATAAGACGGTTATTTTTAATGAATCACTCAAAAAAAAAAAAAAAAAAAAAAACTCAAGTTTGCTTTAAAATGAATTGCTTCATTTTAAGATGGACAGTAATAAGTTGTGGCCAAAAAAGTTCTGTTGGAATCACTGCAAGAAAACCAAATCAAACTACATTAGATTTGATCAACAATTTTAAAAACACGAAAAGAATTTGCATGATCAATGAGTTTAAAGAAAAAAAATCATAACTGACAAGCATTTGGTTGAAAACTAACCACACAAATTGTCTTAAAGGGTAGGGTAATATTTAGACTTTAGGTGAAGCGAAACCTTCAGGAACAAGATTTCATTGAACCAAAACATTTTGGTAGGAGTACACAAGAAAATCTGAAGAAACAAATATTTGCCTGATTGATCACACTCAGGTTGAATGAAAGTTTAAGTATAGTCACCTTATGATTAACTTGATGACCAAAATTAATGAAGGTATGTGGGAGGTTTCATCTAATCACAGCAGGAAGGATTTCATCAAATTGAACACTAAATCCACCCAACCCACAGCAATGCCCTTCGGCTGCCGCTACGGTATTACTGAAAAACAAACTGCTTTGGAGACAATAATAAACCACAACAACAAGAAGACATATCTCTTCTCCTGAGGTACGTGGCTCCAAAATGTAAAGGGGAAAACCAAAGATCCGGGCCATATAACCCAGACCTTTAACACTTCAACAAAAAGGAAAAAACCACTATGAGCAGACGTCGTGAACCGGTGGAGGAAGGTCTGGGGTAGTGGGCTCAGACTAAACAACGCAGACCTCAGGAAGCCTGGACGACTGCCTAGGTGCACTTGGAGCTGCTACAGGTAAACATTAAGATCTGTTCCCGAACGGGACCACCGCTGTGTGTGGCTCTGCCGACGGACCACGAATTTACCTGCGAGCAGAAAGTTCACGTCTCATCTGCTCAGGCACCGCTGAAGTGAGAGGTTCAAGACAGCAGAAAAATTAGATGTGGTTTGCATCACTTTTACAAAATCTTAATGGTTTATGAAAATATTATGAAAAGGCAAGTTTATTTATATAGCACATTTCATACACAATGGTAATTCAAAGTGCTTTACATAAAAGAAAGTAAAAATCATAAACAATAAAAACAAGGAATTTAAAAACTTTTAAAAAGATTTAAAAATTGATTTAAAATGAGTTAAAACAGTTAAGAACAGAACAGAAAATGATTCTACATAAAATACAGTGCAAAAACAAAATAATTACATAATTAGCTAGAAATCTGAAAAAGCTAGACCAGATATTCTAAAGCAACAACATGAAAGATGAAAGATTAATGGGGCATGTTTTTTTGAAAATGCTATTTCAAAATTTTACATTTAATTCAATGTGCTACTTGCCATTTCTTCATTTCACACACAGGGAAAGGTTTAGAAAACCTACTGTTTGTCAAATGAAGATGTGTATTTTAGTCTAATGTCATTTATCAATTTAATTCCCACTAGAGAGCAACCCTGGCATGCTTTTCCAACTGTAAACCATTAACCGCCTCTATCTGATCTACACAGCAGTACTTTCCCATCTGAATCACCCATAAACAGCATGTAGTTTAGCAGAGTTAATTTTCCTAACAATCCATCAGTGTCATCTACTATAAACAGCAGTGCTCTTAAAGATCCAATGAAAGACCAGTAGAAGAACATCATATCTACCGTAAACAACCAATATTTGCCAATTTTAAACTATCAGGATTGGCCAATAACCACAGAAGATCCACTGAATCCAGTGAACGACCAGTAGAAGATCATCATATTAACCATAAAGTAGGGCTGTGCAATTAATCAAATTCGATTATCATGCGCATCTCGTCAGTAAAGCCGGTTCCGTGATTAGCAGTAAATCGCCATCACCTGTTTTCAGATGGAGCGGCATTTACTACACAGAGCCGTAGTTCATTGACAAGCTGGACAATATCGCGTTCAAAATCAAAAGCGATTCGTCTGCGATTATGAACGCGATATTGATAATCGAATTCGATTAATTGCACAGCCCTACCATAAAGGACAAATATTTGGCTATTTTAAACTATCAGCATTGGTTGGGTTACCTCACCCAACAATTAAACAGAATTCATATTTTCTTCATCAGCATTTTTGTCTTGTTTTCAAGTAAAAATATTTTAAAACAAGACAAACTGACTTGAATACCTGTATAAGATTGCTTTCAAAGAACATATTTATATAATTTATACACCAAAATACATTCTAAATGCAAATCTAATCAAATTTACTAAGGGTTATGCTTACAACAAAACATTCACAATACATGACTAGTTACTTGACGTTTAGCTACTGACGACATGGGTGGAACCTGTCTAGATTAAGTCTATATGTCACCCCAGAATCAAATAAAGAATTACACTGTGCTTAAAGGAAACAATTGGCAATTTATTCCCAAAACAAAAAGAACAATTTGACAATGGAGTAAGAAAAGAAACTTAAATCATGATATATCCTCTAAAAATGAGTCTTAACATCCAAACACCATTTTAAACTGAAATGCCCAAATTTTGAAATAGGACATTAGTCCAGTATTATTGAAACAAATGACTAATATGACCCCCAACACAGCTGTAGGTCTTAATACAAGATGAGAAACAGACATGTAGTTGAGGTGAGCATGTTAAGAGATCAGGCAGAGGTCACAGCTCTGCTGTCAAACACAGACAGTTAGATTAAGTGTGCTTATACTAGTTGGCATGACATTTCATGACATCATTTTTTTAAAGCATGGGTATTACACTCGTATTAGATCGAGAGCCGGACACCTGCTCTTCTGGACATACTACAGTCCAGAATCATGTTCATGCTGTTTTAATGACCAATAGTGAGGTAAAATTGAAAGGAAGCACATAAAATGTACTCATTTTATTCACAAGAGGCTTTTAGATTACACTAATACAAACAAAATTGAAAATTAAAGAAATATTAATCAAACTACGCTATAAAAAAAAAAAAAAAAAAAGAGAAACTCTTGGCTGGCAAACTTTAGCTTTACTAAGGCATCTAAAACCAAAAATGAACAAATTAAGCCTAAGACGGCATATAATGTACATATTAGGGGTGTAACGGTACACGTATTTGTAGCAAAAATTTTCGGTATGGGTCTTTCAATTCGGTACGCATGTGTACTGAACAAATACAGCATTGTTTTAACCACAGCATGAGTGGAACTTCATTGGAGACTTCCAGTTTTATATATTGTTACTTTTGATAAGAAACAACATCTCTTCTTTCAAATTATATCCTTTTTTTTTTCTTCTGGAAATTCAAACAATAAATGGCGTTTTGGTGCTCTTTGATGTGGCGTGACAGACCACTGTATAAACGCCTCAGTTCAAACGGCAGTGCGGAGTGAGCGTGATCAGCGCTTATTCTTTAAGTAAGAGTAAGCGATCTTTTACTACTAGTTTTAGCATGCAATAAACTTGAATGAATATCTCATGCCTCATGTAAGTGCTTAATCAGCTTGTAAACAAAATGTCACATAGCATTTTATTTACCTCAGGCAAGTCATCAGTATTCACAGCTCGTTAGTTACAATTTTTTTTTTCATTACTACATTATTTATTTTTTTAAAGTTGAGTGTTGATTATTATATTTAAAAGTAGTAATTAAATTTAAGTAATTAAGTAATTAAATTACTTAATTAGTAATAAAAACAGTAATTAAATTTATGTTTGGGCTCTGCTGTTAATTGTAACCCTACAGTTTAGAGCATTAGCTGAGGTAGATTTCTATCCATAAGAAATTTAATTATAATTGAATTTATTTAAAGAGAGTCATTTGTTTAGTAAACCACTGTTTTAAAAAAATAAAAAAATAAAATTTAAAAAAGCAATTTTATGTTTAGTTTTTCCTGTTGCTGTACCGAAACCATACCAAACCGTGACGTCAAAACTGAAGTATGTACTGAACCGTCATGTTCGTGTACTGTTACACCCCTAGTACACATTATTATTTTATGCTCAAACACTTTTTTTCCATGAACAACTTTCAGAAAATTCAAAGCTGGATTGAACTGGCTCCACAGATTGAATTTAGCAAAATGCTTAATTAAAAGATGTTTCTACCACTTTAGGATGCAAGCCGTAATGTGCACAAACAAAATGAAGCTAAAACATAATATTATGAATATATTGTATTGACAATAAAGTTACTTAAATCTTTCTCCACAAGCTGGACTGCTCTCCTCCATAATACTGACACAAACAACCAGGGAGAGACACCAAAAAATGTAAAGAAATTGAGGCATACAGCCTGCAAATAAAAACCAGGCCCTGTGCATTTAACAGAGTCCATATGCACAGATATATACATGCTATACACCCAAATGTTTACCATTAAAAAAAATCACCCCGGCTGACCACAAAACTGTGTGAAATGTCTTGAAAGCTGTTCTTGATCTACAGAATTAAAGAGTGCTAATGAGAAATGTCTCGCCAAATGTTTTTGTTTTCAGCCAGACATGCGGTGGAAGTCATATGCAGACTTGTCTCAGCTGGCATCGGACCACAAACAAGTTCCTGATCCTGGATCACATTTCCCCCCAGTCCAATCTGGTCAATCAAGGTTTTAAAAAAAACAGGAAAAAACGGACCACATTATTGCTCAGATACGTGAAAAACAAACCTAAACGATTTTAACATCTTCACACCTGGTCTGAACTATTGCACAGTGCAGTGGTCAGTGCAGTCGGGTTCTTATTTAAACAGCCTGCGTCTGTCGCAGCTGTCCTGCTTATCTGGCCGTTGGAGTTCAGATGCAATGGCTTGTAAGCACAACTGTCTCGGCCTCTGCCTTGCAGCACAGCAGCTGAACCAACAGGAAATCCAGTCTCAGTCTATTAATTGGTGGAACAATTTCAATCATTCGAGGGCTCTCAGTCGGAGAAAGAAAACGTTTACAAATGGTGTGCAATTATTGCACTTTCTTTTCGCCTGCTTTAGATTTGTTGGCTTTTTTCCCCTCCTGCCCTTTAAACTCTCAGAGAGAATGCAATTCGTAAATTTGGCAGCTGAGTCGACAGCCATATGCAGCTAAACATGGCGTTTTTACCAGTCGTTCCGTCTGGAGACCCACATGGCTGAAATTGCTTCCACAACATTCCATTAATTATTACATTACAATTAGACAACAGTCTGATGCCGACAAATAAAGACTCTACTCTGAATTTTCTCTACTAAATCAACGTTTGAACGCCAGCTATGGATCAGAATTTCACGCTGGGCTAAGATTATATTGCATGCTTACAGTCAATATAACCCAATTTACTCCAGAAATATGACGTATTTCTGAGAGAAACATGAGAAAAACAAACATTATTATAGCCCTATGATTTGCGCAATGCGGAAAATGCGAATGGAATCGCGGAATTCAGTCAAAAACGGAATCTACTGTATAACACGGAATGTCACGCAATTTGGTAAATTTTGGATGAATAAATCAAAAGTAGATTAGTACACTTAAATCAAAACGCGATATGGACTAGTGTCTTTGAATATTAAGCCCCAAATAGACTATTTAAATATGAATCCTGCATGTTCTGCGTGTCTGTGCGAATGAATGGTGCAGACATGTGGTTTCGTTTACTACACACTAGGGTTGTAACGGTATAAGATTTTCACGTTATGATAATTGTCTCAGAAAACATCACGGTTTCACGGTATATATTAAACAATAATTCTTATCAGTAACAATGACCCTTATAAGAATAAGAACAAGTTTTTTTGAGCAAACTAATCCTTTATTACAACAAACTTGAAACCATTTAATGAAAGTATCAGTCTCCCTTCTGAAAAAAAATAAACTATTAAATTAAAAATAAAGCTAACACTTTAACATTTTTAATTGATGTTTTAAAATGTTATCAAATGAAAATTTAACAACTTGGCAAAGTGCTGCACAACAGAATTAGACCTACACCAAGTTAAAACATCGACAAACATGACATTACTTAAAAATAATGTTTAAATAAATTCTGTTATTAAAGAATATTGTTATTGTTGTTATATAACTTTATAGTGAATTCCATTGTACAATGCTAAAAGCCTATATTTCTGTCAAGTTAAATCGAACTTTAGTTTCAGACAATGGTTTTGTGCCTGTCATGTGCTGTTCACTTTCACACTATTGCTAAAGATGTTTACTTCGCACACTCTTCATATTACAGGCCTTAAAAAAATTATGAAAAATTTACAATTGCTGTCCTGCGGCAAAACATAGGGCAGTTGTGTTTTAGATCAAACATGAGCGCGACATGGACGCGTCACAGTCAATGGTAAGATATTTCAGTAAATAAAATGATCCTGCCAGAAGAATTGCGTGGAAACATTCTCTGTTCCATCTGTATCATCTCTGAGGTTTTACACAAGCGCAGTAAGGAAAATTGAACGTTTTCTGAAGTTTTAGTGTGAATGACAAACTTGGAAAATGCTAATGTGGATGGAGAGCATTTTAAAATGAAAACTCCGTTTTTAAATGTACTTATCCGGATTAATGTCCTAAGTTTTCTCTCAATGCAGCTCTGGTGATATTCATGTTTATGTAGACACTGAAAATACCATTACGGTCATGCATGCGTAATGTGTAGTAGATAAACGGCGCCACTCAGAGACATGCAGAAATAAGCATCTTATTTATATAGTGGTCTCTCTGTGCTTTAATATTCACAGACACATATCATATCTACTTTTAAATTTATCTATCCATCAGATTGCGTCTTACGTGACATCCTTGTTAATTCCATTTTCACGACTGCACCGGGATTCCCTCTGCATCACGGAAATCATACGGCTTTAACTTATTATAACTTGTTATAAATGCGACATAGGCTACCTTTTTCTGCACGGAGGGATGGTGTTCGCAAATACGAGCGAACATGTTGGATGTATTGCCTCCTTTTGCAGCCACTTCACGGGCCACATTTTTTACAAATTGGATATCCGTCCTCAAGGTTTGTTTTATTTTTATATCCAAAGTATTCCAATACTGCAGATTTGAACTTCTTTTTCGGCAGGGGATGAAGATTAGATATAATCTCTGTCTCTGCCATTTTCTCCGCTGCATGTGCGTGTAAGCAGGTGAGATTTTTTTCATTATTTTTTTTTTTTTTTTTTTTTTTTTTTTTGAAAAACAAAAATGTATAAATGCAAACCTTCACGGTACGATAACCGTGCACGTTCAAACCGTGATACACCGTCATACTGGTATGCCGTTACAAAGGAAAGGACAGGTGATGACTTGTGGCGGTGATCCATACTCGTAATTTGTGCTCTGCATTTCACCCATCCAAGTGCACACGCACAGCAGTGAGAAGTGAACACACACCCAGAGCAGTGGGCAGCCAATGCTGCGGCGGAGCAGTGCTCAAGGGTCTCACCTCAGTCTTGGTATTGAAGGTGGAGAGAGCGCTGGATATTCACTCACCTACAATCCCTGCCGGACCTGAGACTCGAACCTGCAACCTTTGGGTTACAAGCCTGACTCTCTAGCCATTAGGCCACGACTCCCCCTACACACATACATTACTACACATTTTCAGCCTCTGCCGCCTCAATATATGAGTACATGAACATGATCCCTAGAACTGCTCTGAGAGTCCCTTCATTAGCATTTTACCGTTTCTTGTGAGAAAAACTGTCGTCATATCTTAACAGAAACGTAAAGGTCTTCACAGTAACACATGAAAATAAAAGTTTTGTTTAACTTGAAGAAACTGTGACAGAAATATATTACTTAAATATAATGACAGTACTACTGCAACTAATAAAATTACTATTAGAACATTATTTTTATGGAATATTTACCAGAAAAATTATTTTCCAGAATTTATTTACCAGAATAAACGTAAATACACAACACCGTATTTCTGAAAAAAAGAGAAAAAAATTAAACCATTAAAATGGAATCCAGAAAATTAATGGAAAACACAGACTTTGGTAAAAATAAAACTAAATTTGAGGGGGGGGGGGGGGGGGTGGCTTAAAAATGTTATTTTTGTTAAACTTAATAAACTGCTGTTAAATTATGGAAGTTTCATGATTTCAATTAATTAGATTTTTTGATAAATAAAATTTAATTTAACCATTAAAACAGGGAAATTTGGGAAAAAATAAAACATTTCATAGGGCCCTATGCTGTGCAGGATTGATTGGGGGAGGGGCTGAAAAACAAGAGGGCTTGATGATGTCAGCCAGCAAGCAAAGTCGTTTCAGAGGTGGAGCAAGTTATTACATTTTGATTAAAGATTACAAAGTCATATGTTTTGTCTTTGGAATAACATGCACAACAAGGACTGCGTATTAAGAATGTTTAGTTTTTAAAATAAAAAAACACTAAGCTTTCTATAAAGTCTGAGAATAACAATTCAAGGACACTATTTATGCTAAATCCCACCCAGACAACTATAATTGTGACATACGACTGAATAGAGGCATAAAGTGAAACAGAGAGGAAAAGGACAACGAGACACCAAACCACGCAGTGAGTCACCCAACAAACCTCTGAATGACAACGCTTCTCACAGTGAAATGAAGGGCATTTCCCTGGCACAACCTAGTCACGTTGAACGTATGACAGAAGTGATGGATAACCCTAAGGAATTCCACACACACATTCTTCAGCTCTTGTGCCCATGACAACTTTGCATTCTTGTTTTCAGGTCTTTCGTACTGCATCTTCTATATGTGTTTCGTTAGAAACACGAGTCTTCAGTCTTTAAATAAAAATAAATATTAAGCCTATTCATTAAGACCATTGTGATTTTTACATTTTTTAATTATTTTCATGACAATTAAACATGCTCCCCACAAATTCTTGTTACTCTAATGCATGCAGAATCTTTCTGTAATTCCCATTATTGTCAATGTTGATTCTCATTAGATCCTAACTATTACAAAGTATTTTTAAATCACAATAAATTAACAATAAAACAAGAAATTCTTAAGGATGCATGACAACAATATATATTTTTTAATGTACTGCAATAATGAAAATATTTTTTTAGGGATGGGTGATGCCTTTTAATTTGTTTTCGACAAGGACAAACCACAGATATCAATACCACTACTGACAGCACTATTAAATGGACATTTTAGCAGTTTCTGAGGATAAAATAGGTAATGACCATTTAACATTATATTTGAAAGCCACATTTACTAAACTTAATCCAAAAACACATCAAAATTACTAATATTTCAGTATCAATTTATCCTCTAATTATTCATAATTACAGTAATGAGAAAGCAATAGCTAAAATTTGTAAAGGATCTAAAATTCTCTTCATTTCCTTTAAGCACAAAACAAATCCTTTTTCATTTGATTTTGAGATTAAATATAGACTCAGCCTAGACAGGCTTTGTGAGATTCACCCATATTGTCAGTAGCTAAATGTCAAGTAACTAGTTATGCAAATGCAAATGTTGCAATAGCAAGTACATGTAACTAAAGAAGAGATCCTTAGATTACGATCGTGGACTACCACCATGGAGCAAGACACTTAACCCAAGGTTACTCCTAAGGGACGTGGCAGTAAAAGTGGACTAGATTTTAAAAAAAAACCCAAGAGGAGCCATAATAAAACACAGCAGATCAAACCAATGATCACTGATGAATCTGTATCAGTCCACACAAGAAATCTTTTTTAAAGGGTAAGGGGAGTCCTTTTGATTTCCTCAGTGAATTCGCATTCCACAAATGCCACTCGCCACCACAAAACGTCCCGAGTCTGCAAAGTCCTGCACCGCCATTACATCCCGAGATCCCGTATACATGATCCTTGCACATTTATTAATTACCTAGCAATGATATCAGCTTATTACTATCAGAAACAGACGCTGAACAGTAGTCTGCTGCAGTAAACTTAAGACTACAGCTCTAATTGTCCTCTCCTCTCCACCTCATTCCATCAGACACAGCGCAAGCTTAAATATTTAATTTGGCTGCTCGCAACGAGTGGAAAGACTTGGAATTTGCCGGAGCGCTGATCCTGGAGGCACATCAAACACGGCCGATGTCATCAGTCTCAACGTCCACTCGTGTTTGTTTAGCTGCCTGCATCAAAACCGTTTAAACTAAATAAAAGTGACCTAGAGGATTACAACACAAATGTAGTCATCTGTTAGCAATAACAAGACCAAGATGGGTTCAGAAAGCATGAGATCCTCTTCACCTCCAACATGATTCAGTAAGCAAAAATGATCTAGCTCAACTGTATTTGAGTGTTTAAACAAAGCATTTGATTAAAGACCCCAAAAATTTTAATCCTGTCATTATTTACTCACCCGTTGTGTCTTTTGAAACCTGTACGACTTTCTTTCGTGTAACACAAAAGGGGATATTCATAACAATCTGCTCTTTTATATTCAAACCGAATGGCTGTTAAGCAACACGTTTAGTGGATAATAACTTACATTTCTTTCAAAGCTACTGTATGGCTTCAGAAGACCTGACACACAAGTGACACACAAGTCTCCTTTTGTGTTCCACAGAAGAACAGATGTGAGGGTGAGTAAATGAATTTTGATTTCTGGGTCAACGATCCTTTTAATAAAGCATAATGACAAAATTGGAGAAAGTAATGATGGGTGTAAGATCACTAGGAAGTGGACATAAGTGTGTTCAGGAATCACAAATTGCACAAATTATCACAATAATTCGGCAATAATATTGCATTAAAGCAATTAGCCTGGAGAAGCTGTGCATTACAGTGATTTCTCCTCAGACATATTTTTTCAGTTTTCCTACTTCAAAGTCTCATTTAATTCAATGTGTTACTTGCAGTTTCATTGTAACTCTTTGTGAAACTTAATAGCAATTTCCAAGTGTAAACTGTTTCTATAGGCTACCCAGTTTTGTTCGTCATTTGGTCAACAGCCACTGTGAAAATGTTTTAATACTAAAAAAAAATAAAAAAAATAATCAGAGACACATTAAAATGCTTTCAACCAATCAGGACACCTTGATTTCAGAAAACTGAGTTGCACTGTGGTGCAACTAGGTTAATCTCTTATATAGTGCAGCACTGGGAACCGGTGGGAGGCTGCGAGATGACAGCAGGTCAGTCATCGTAAAAGTTTTATCCTCATTCCAACCCACGGCGCAATGAAAATAGCTCATTTAAGGGTGCAACAGCAACCAGGGAGGAAAATGAGCTCTTTCTATATGCGAGAGCCAGACATCTCCACAGCCCCACAGACGAATCTCCCAGTCTCACAGACTGCTGCTTCCTCCCACAACCGCACTGCTGGGTCATGATGAATACTACAACATCCTGCTGCATACTTGGAGGTTGATTTCACTGCACGGTATGCTTCATTGTGGAAAGCATTCTCTGAGGTCACCAACAGAAACTTTCATAGAGACAGACTGATCACCGGGTTGACCGATGTCTTTCATCGATATTCACATTTTTGATTCTTCAACACTGGGTCTTCCTGCCATTTGGTGGGTCTTTAAAGAACATCACGCAACAACACAACTAAGAGTTCAACAGGAAACAGCAGCGTTCACAGGAAACGCATCTTACTTATTGTTTGCATAAATTACTCATCTTTTATGCAACAGCCATTCATTTTGAAGTAAGAAATGAGTAACATTTAACAGGCCAAATAAATATGAAAAAATATTGGCGATCATTAATAAAATATCCATTATGCACATTTTTATGCTTAAGCTATTTATTAGTGTCAAAAAATAGTAATAAAATAATTCAAAGATCATTTTATTGGACATGTAAACATAAAACGTACATTGGTTGTTAAAACATTTAAACGTCTTTAATATTTTCATTTTCTAAAGTGAAACCTGTATTTCAGTTACAGTTGCTGATATTGAGATGATGTTTTTTTGTATTTCAAATAATAGACACGTAGAACCATTTTTTCATTATTTTACTACTTTGACACAATGACTAAAGTTTTTATTAGTATAACAATAAAAGCAAACACTTGGATGCTTTAATAATTAGAAATGTAAACAACTGCAATTTGTAAACTAATTTTAACAATAACTCAGGTTATAAAAACGGACAAAGTTGCAGAAAAAATGCCATTTATCTATATTAAGAAACCGATAACCAATTAAGTTACAGTATCGATATACAAAATGTTGGTCATAATACTTACACCAAGTTATTTTTAACAGCACAGTCTAATGGCATTTTATGTATGCGTGTTTGTAAACTCGATATTACGGGTTCTATCGTACTCTTCATCTTCAAAAAAGCGACTATATTTGGTTAATCCCCGCTAACTACTCAGTGTAATAGTTTACAATACCACATGGTACAATCATTTCAAATACAGTGATAAGATTAAACACGTGCAACATAGCATTAATGTGATTACCGCACCACGATTTCTTAAACCCACATTTTGCATTTGGCGCAACTGACTCCATAGATCAATCAAAAATCAAAAATTTGCGCGTTTTGTAAATTACTACACCGATTTTATGTCAATAAGCCATACTGTTCGCAGCGCCAATGGCTAATCTTTAAAATCCCCAGATCAGCGAGTATGTAGCTGCGTGTATTCGCTTTAAAAAGCACGTTAACGATAGTCGCAACGCAACTTAGAAAACGTAAACAATGAAAGCAAAAGAAATGTAATTAATTGTTGCCTTCGCGCTCCACTGAGGCTCCATTACGACGTTGCCCCAGCCTGCTAAAGAACGCAGCGCTGCAACAAAACAACAGTTTCGGCCGTACATTCGCCATAAAGCAAAAACAAACAAACAACAACAAAAAAGTATTATCTGACCATTAAACACACTAGAGTCCTTTTAAACGGAAGCCCACATGTAAAGATAGAAAACCACAATGACTTACAGCAATAGCTGTTAGCCAGCTAGCCAGTTTCAGATGAAACTGTGCGATGTCGCAAATTCCTTACCTGTTAAACGCAACTTAACGGGTCCGTTTCTTCTAACTCCTTGATTAGACATGTCCTTGGCCCTTATCCCGGCTGATTATTACAGAAAACGAGTCGAATGTGCTGTAGAGTTGCTTTTTGGTTGCCCTCAACGCCAGTTTCACAGTGAACAGAAAATAATGGAGTCACGGTCCTGTGGCCCGGATGTGCACAGCCCTGCCATGTCTACATACATATACACTCGCGCCGCGGCTTTAACGCGCTCCTCGTATTTCTAGCGTCTGCGAGAGTAAATCCACGACGTTCCCTCAAAAGATCGGCTTACAAAGACCTCCTGAAGATCTCCGCATTTTCCACGAACGAGCCGCGCTCGGCTTCTGCTGCCACTCCAAGGAGACCTTGAGGGAAAAGTTGTATCGCTACAGGCGACTGAACTGAGGAAATGTGGTTTGTCAGGTGTCTGGCATCTGCTGAGCCACTAAAACCGCCCAAACAGTGACATCACACCCAGTTGTTATTCATAGCGCTTTGTGATCCTCACACACACACACACACATATATATATATATATATACAGGTCCTTCTCAAAAAATTAGCATATTGTGATAAAGTTCATTATTTTCTGTAATGTACTGATAAACATTAGACTTTCATATATTTTAGATTCATTACACACAACTGAAGAAGTTCCAAGCCTTTTATTGTTTTAATATTGATGATTTTGGCATACAGCTCATGAAAACCCAAAATTCCTATCTCAAAAAATTAGCATATCATGAAAAGGTTCTCTAAACGAGCTATTAACCTAATCATCTGAATCAACTAATTAACTCTAAACACCTGCAAAAAAATTCCTGAGGCTTTTAAAAACTCCCAGCCTGGTTCATTACTCAAAACCGCAATCATGGGTAAGACTGCCGACCTGACTGCTGTCCAGAAGGCCATCATTGACACCCTCAAGCAAGAGGGTAAGACACAGAAAGAAATTTCTGAACGAATAGGCTGTTCCCAGAGTGCTGTATCAAGGCACCTCAGTGGGAAGTCTGTGGGAAGGAAAAAGTGTGGCAGAAAACGCTGCACTATTAGAAGAGGTGAACGGACCCTGAGGAAGATTGTTGAGAAGGACCGATTCCAGACCTTGGGGACCTGCGGAAGCAGTGGACTGAGTCTGGGTAAGAAACATCCAGAGCCACCGTGTACAGGCGTGTGCAGGAAATGGGCTACAGGTGCCGCATTCCCCAGGTCAAGCCACTATTGAACCAGAAACAGCGGCAGAAGCGCCTGACCTGGGCTACAGAGAAGCAGCACTGGACTTTGCAAATTTTGCATGTCATTCGGAAATCAAGGTGCCAGAGTCTGGAGGAAGACTGGGGAGAGGGAAATGCCAAAATGCCTGAAGTCCAGTGTCAAGTACCCACAGTCAGTGATGGTCTGGGGTGCCATGTCAGCTGCTGGTGTTGGTCCACTGTGTTTTATCAAGGGCAGGGTCAATGCAGCTAGCTATCAGGAGATTTTGGAGCACTTCATGCTTCCATCTGCTGAAAAGCTTTATGGAGATGAAGATTTCATTTTTCAGCACGACCTGGCACCTGCTCACAGTGCCAAAACCACTGGTAAATGGTTTACTGACCATGGTATTACTGTGCTCAATTGGCCTGCCGACTCTCCTGACCTGAACCCCATAGAGAATCTGTGGGATATTGTGAAGAGAAAGTTGAGAGACGCAAGACCCAACACTCTGGATGAGCTTAAGGCCGCTATCAAAGCATCCTGGGCCTCCATAACACCTCAGCAGTGCCACAGGCTGATTGCCTCCATGCCACGCCGCATTGAAGCAGTCATTTCTGCAAAAGGATTCCCGACCAAGTATTGAGTGCATAACTGAACATAATTATTTGAAGGTTGACTTTTTTTTTTGTATTAAAAACACTTTTCTTTTATTGGTCGGATGAAATATGCTAATTTTTTGAGATAGGAATTTTGGGTTTTCATGAGCTGTATGCCAAAATCATCAATATTAAAACAATAAAAGGCTTGGAACTTCTTCAGTTGTGTGTAATGAATCTAAAATATATGAAAGTCTAATGTTTATCAGTACATTACAGAAAATAATGAACTTTATCACAATATGCTAATTTTTTGAGAAGGACCTGTATATAATAACCCTGGACCACAAAACCAGTCTTAAGGGTTAATTTTTTAAAACTGAGCTCTATACATCACCTGAAAGCTGAATAAATAAGCTTTCCATTGATGTATGGTTTGTTAGGATCGGACAATATTTGGCCGAGATACAACTATTTGAAAATCTGGAATCTGAGAGTGCAAAAGAATCAAAATATTGAGAAAATCACCTTTAAAGCTGTCCAAATGAAGTTCTTAGCAATGCATATTACTAATCAAAAATTATATTTGTATAAATATATATTTTGATATTTATGGTAGGAAATGTACTAAATATCTTTACTTAATATCCTAATGATTTTTGGCATAAAAGAAAAATGGATAATTTTGACCCATGCAATGTATTTTTGGCTATTGCTACAAATATACACCTGCTACTTGAGACTGGTTTTGTGGTCCAGGGTCACATATCTCTCTCTCTTATATGGCTACTGGAATCACTTTTCCACTAGACTTTATGATTTGGATAGAGAAAACACACACACACACACACAAATGAAAAACCACTTGTTCTTTTCCATTTATTTATTTTTTTTTATTTACAACAAATAAAATTGAAACAGATTCATATGTACAACTCAGAACATGAGGTCCTCACAGAGACAAACATGAACAAGACGAGTGGTGTGTGGAAACGTTCAGAACAATCATACAAAAATATCACAGTTTAGATATTTAGAAGTTGAAAGTGCTTTGGTTTTCGTTGATCTGGAACGCATAGCCATCGGTTGTCACTTCGGGCGCAACGCATTCGTCCTCTTCCTCCTGAGAGACGACAAAAAAACAAAAAAAAAAAAAACAAAAAAAAAAAAAAAAGAATTTAGGAAATGCAGGGTTTTCTATTAAGTATGAGAAACAAAATACACAATCACAGCTAGTCTAACCACTTTCAAGAAGCTGAGTGGTATGTTTATATTTGATTTTATATATAAAATCTCACATGAATATAAATCCAATTTCATACACATATATATATATATATATATATACATATATATACACACATACACACACACACACATATATACACACACACATTTTTTTTAATATAATATAAAGCGCATGACTAGTGACTTAACATTCAACCAACCTCTCCAGAGAAATACTTTTCAATGAGGTTGAGGGAGGCCTTGTAGACCATTTCATTTTCATGGGACTGCAAAGCTTCAATTTTGTCCAGGCCGCCACATTCCTCAATCATCAGGGACAGCTTTTCAACCTCACCAATCTTTTCACCTGCCTAAATGAAAAATTTAAATAAATAAAAATAATTAATTAAAAAATAAAATGGCAGGTTTGACACTGAATGTAAAAAAAAAAAAAAAAAAAAAAATTAAAAGTTATGATGGAACTATTGTCATTTATATCCAAGTGAAACATTATGGGGGAAAAAAGTAGTAGATGTGGGTCAACAATATTATGTGCATGTCTCAAGATCTATAACATGCACTCAGAAAATAGATATTTCATGTCAACTGAAATCATACCAGAAAGATATTGGTGACTGCATCCAAGATGACAAGAATAGTTTTGCTGTCCTTAGTGGAGAGCAGGTTCAGCAAGGGTTCTAGTATGTTGGCCTGAACAAGGTAAACCACTTGCTCTACTGTGCCTCCGCTGGTGTAGTTGGTCACGGCCCATACAGCCTCCTTCTGGGTCTTGTAGTCACCCTGCATAAATTATGAGAGAAAGTCAGTTCAAAATAAATCATGGACACAGCTTCACGGACAAGTCTTCTACTGTGCTCTGTTGGCAACGCACCCGTCTCAGAACTTCCACCAGGTAAGGCACAATGCCAGCATTGATGACCTCCTGAATCTGATAGTCCCTGCCAGCTGTGATGTTGGACAGGGTCCAGGACGCCTCCTTTTGAATGTTGTTCTTATGGTGGCGCAGCAGAGCAGGGAACATGGAAAGAGCGCCAGAGTTGAGCACCGCTTGCGTCTGGTCATCTGTACCAGTGACGATGTTACCGATGGAACGCAGTGAAGGGGTCTGTGGGAAGAGAAGGGGGGAAGAGAGGAGGAGGAGAAAAAAAAAAAAATAAAAAAAAAAAATTATATATATATATATATATATATATATATATATATATATATATATATAAAAAATGTGTATTATAATATAATATAATATAATATATATATATATATATATATATATAATACCATTTTAAAAAGAATGAGCATGTCACAAATTTCTACCAACTTACCACAATGGAGAGCTCCCCTGATCCCAGTAGCTGCACCAGTCGAGGAACCACACCAGTTTCCACCACAACCTCGATCCTTTCATTGGGCCCATCGGTCAGGTATGAGATTGCCCAGCAGGTGTCCGCCAGCACCTCCTTATCATCATGATGCATAAGGCGGATAAGCGTTGGCAGCATCTGTTTCACGGCGTCCAGGGGAGGTGCAGGGTTCTTATTGCGGCACAGGTTTGACAGGGTCCAGGTGACGTTCCTCAGGTAACCAGACTGCAGAAGAAGAAAGACTGGTTGGTCAGGAAATGTTACTGAAGCTTTGATGCCACCTACTGGTAAAGTATGCCCACTGCAATTTAAATAGCAGTTTAAAATCTATAGTGCCAGACACAAAAAAAATAAAATAAAAAAAAAAAATTAATAATAATAATAATAAATAATAAATAAAATAAATAAATAAATTTCACCTCACTGTGACAATGAAACATTTGCATTAAAATTGTCATGAGCTCAGTCAAGTGGTCATCAATTTTTTGTACACATGCTTTATCATTTAAATTTTGTAAGAATCAAAACCTCCAAATTAAGAATCAATTAAAAAGTCAGTTTAATTAAGTGTAAACAGATTTAACATTTTCTTGTGTAATAAAATTAATTGAATAATTAATCAAATATTTAATAATTTAAAAAAAATCTATTATTAATATTTCTTGGTAATAAAACCTAATTTCATAAATATTTTTAATCTAGTATTTTTAATATTTAAAAGAGTCTCATGAATAAATCTAATTTTCCGATCACTTAATTTTAATAAATCAGTAATCTAATAAACTTGTTGTATTAAATTTGTAATATTTTAACAAATGTAATTGAATAAAAATAAATCTAATAATCTTTAACAATCTTTATATTTAATATTAGTAAGTCACTTCATAAATCTATATTTAAGAATTCAAAAACAAACACCTATTATTAATAAATTAACATCTAATATTTATGATACATTATACATATTTAATAACAGTGCTGTCAAACGATTAATCGCACCCAAAATAAGTTTGTTTACATAGTATATTTGTGTACTGTGCATATATATACTGTTTTATTTATATATATACTGTTTTATTTATATTTATATATATATATATATATATATATATATATATATATATAGAAAATATTTACATGTATATATTCATATATCTATATTATATATATAAATATATTAAATATATAATTATAACATTTTACTTACATATATGCTTGTGTGTGTACATAATAAAGTACACACACATATTATGTGAACAAAAACTTATTTTGGATGCGATTAATCGTGATTAACCATTTGACAGCACTTTTTAATAATAAATAATTGTAATATTTTAATAATAAAAAAAATAAATAGTTAAGTTAACTTACAGGAAATACAGAGAAATCAGGAACAGCCAGTAGAGCTAAGAGGGGAGCAACCGCACCATGCTTAATGACTTTATCTCTGTATGCAGAGCCATCACCTACAAAGACAAAAGAGCAAAAATAAATTCAAGCAACCGAGTCAACAGAAATCAAATCTCACTGAAAAGAAACACTATTGGCCACCCACCAGCAATGTTTCCGAGGGCCCAGACTGCCTGCTCACTAATATGAGCGTGTGGTGAAGAGATGAGGCTGATGAATGCTGGAACAGCCCCTCCCTGAACCACAGCACTGGTCTGGTCAGATGTTCCAGAAGCAATGTTAGTCAGAGCCCAGGCGGCCTCAAACTGTATGGGAGGAGATTCTACCAAGCTCAGGAAGCTCACGAACTTGGGAATCAGACCAGCGCTGATGATACGGTCAATAGGCGGATGCCTCTCTCTGGACAGCAACTTCCTGTATTTCAATCGGACAAATCATATTATGTAAAACCAGTTGAAATTAATGCATATTTATTTCCATGCAAATGCCATCTTTTAAGTATTACCTGGCAGCCTGGGTGGCCTGGACCTGAGTCTCCAAGTTATTACTGTTCACACCATTTACAATCTCCTCCACTGTCCAGTGTTGAGCCTGATTAAACACAATACATATCTTATGACGTGTAATACCAAAATACCACGCATTCATCAATAACGAATGATTTTTGTCATGGATCAAGCATTAATATGGATCATCTACATTACCTGACAGTTCTGGCTTTTCTCTTGAAGAGGGGAGGTGGCCTCATCCGGTAGACTGCTCACATTTCTCCTCTTCAAAATCTGCTCGTCTTTCTTTGCTTTACGAAGTTCAACATTGACTTCGATTCTTCGACGCCTCAGCTCCTATATTAAAGTATTTGACATCTTTATGAACTGAACTGTGGCACATTTGAAAGAAAACAATCGATATCAGCACTTTTTGTTGTATCATTTTGCAAAATTGCTTACAGTTGCATCTTTTCCTTTGTTTTTGAACTGAGTGAGTCGTGGAGTGTTCTCATTAGCAGCAGACATTTTAATGACGCTTGATTAATCACAGTATATCGCAACCTGAAATAAAGAAATATCAACATAAGTTGTATCACAATCAGGTCACAGTTCAGAAAGTAGAAACGCGTAACTTAGGAATAAAAAATAACTACATTATAAGTCAACTAAAAAGAGGAACTTACCGCTTTCGAACCAAAGGACTGTGGCGCTGGAAGTATGAAACAGACCTTTAAACTCGTGCTACGAAGAATCTCATTGGTCCGTTCGAGAAAAAGCATTTTCCTATTGGACCATTTTGAAAAATCACACTGCTGGCGTGGGGACTTAGCTTACGTACTAACGCGAGATCTGGCGAGAATGCCAAATAAGATTTCTGGGAACTTCGGTATTTTATCCTTTAAAAAGAAATGACCTTCAAATGAACATGTTTGTATAAAGATTAAATTATATCTAAATTTGTATAGTTAGATTATAATTAAATACATATCTGATCGTTGTATTAATCTGATCATCTGAATTAATGCTCTCTATAATTATGAAGGTTGTTTATAAAAACCTGATTATTTAAAATATTTTCAGTTAAATCTGGAGAAGTGGTTTCATAGTTATTTTCCATTTGTTACGCATTTTCCCCACAATCATGGCTTTAAATAATACTGCAGTGTCTGTATAAATATAAAGGCTATTAAAGGATGTGCTATTATGATTATTAAATATACCGTTTCTGTTGAAATGCATTAACTTAAATCCTAAATAAATCGGTAGAAAGCGCTTAAAAGGAATGTACGTGTGACAAGGGGGCGGGGTCAAACAGCTCTAAGTTTAATTCTGATTGGTCAGCGGCGACGACGCTTGGCTCTTTCATATTTTAAAAACCATGGTGGAAGAATGGACGAAAGAGAAAGCCTTTACACCACGTGTTACAGTATACAAAACTGATACATCCATTGTATGCTGAAAAAAATCAAGATTAACAGTTGGAGGAAGGTATATATCGTGTCTTCCACTCAAAAAAGGATTTAGTATTTCTGTAAATCAAACAATCCTTTGGCGTAATTATATTTATAATAGGCAATCATTTGTTTGATAGTGAAAGCAACTCAGTTACTGGTTAATGGTAACACACATCTTGCCATTAATTCATTAATTAAAGCAATTCATTAGACTGATTTGAAGATCGTAAGTATATAAGCTTAGGCTTGAAACAAATGATCCAAAGTATACAAACAAATAAGAGAAATAAAAAGTCTTTATAGAAGTATTGTAATTCTATTAAGATCAGAGATAGGAACAAAACATGGTTATTGCCATACAAATTTTGTAAGATGGGAAAAGTGCACTTAAAAATATAACAAAAGTTTACTGTCATTACTATATCCTTAACTATAAACATGAGAAAATATGTGGTTTATTTTGTGCCTCTTAACACAGTTACCTAGACAAAACATTAAGAATTGTGTTAGATCATTTATGTATCTACAAATACACCATCTTTATAAGAAATCCAAATGCATTTTCAAATCTGAACTGCCAGATTGTTTAGGGGTCCATTAATTTTCAAATGAAGAGAGTATAGAGACATCTTAATCAATGTAGAAGAGAGAATCCTGTCCCCTCCATTTATTTGTTTCATATACATCAATATTTCTTCAGTTGTAATACAAAAAAAAA